>NDXB01015330.1:38898-55106 GCA_002631895.1 Agapornis roseicollis | reverse complement strand
CCATGGACTTGTGCACGTTCAGGTTCTTAAGATGGTCTCGAACCAGATCCTCTCCTAGAGTGGTCCCAAGTTTTTCATTCTCACATTCCCTGCATCTGCCTTCCAAGACTTGGGTGGTTCAGTCAGACCCTTTCCTGTTGAAGACCTAGGCAAAGAAGTCGTTCAGAACCTCAGCCTTCTCCAAATCCTGCTGTCTATTACACTGTTTTAAATATTTGTTTGCTCCCTGTTACAGACAGTTTAAGAATATCTCTAAATAATACATTGTAATGCACATTTTTCTGTACTTGGTATTCTACTTAGCAAAAGATGGAGACTGAAGAACTTACAATATCTAATTTATTATTCTGTTCATGCCTCATGATACTTGATCTCATGCATGCATGAGAGAATGAATACAGGTCTGTACACTGCACTGAACAGACAATATAGCAGGGGAAAATTCCATTCCTTCTGTGCACTGAAATCTGACAAAATTAAAGAGTTTGATTTGGGATGTGCTGGGGCAGCCTGCCTTAGAAAATACTTCATTATAATCCTTCGATACTTTAAATCAACTCTCAACACAGGGTTAAATTTGTAGTGTAGATTATATTGGTACAGAAATTTCCCCTCTTGTCTGTGAAAATTCAGTCCAGTGCAAAGCTATGTCAGTGTATGAGCAAACATCACTATGATATCAGCAAGATGTAGATAAAAACAACTTTGTATATTACACATTGCTATGGGCTTTGCTCTCCTTTCTTACTCCATTGTGACCATGCCAACATTACAGGCATTACTCCTTCTTTACACCGGTGAGACATGATCCCAAGTCATTCTCTATCAGGAGCTAAAGCCAAGGTGCGGAAGAAAAACTGCTGCTTTAAAGGGAGCATCTGAGGAATTCTACAGTAGAAAGTATTATTTTAAAAACATTTAAGTGAGTACAGTTAAAGAGAATGTTATTGTGCTTTAAATCTCTGGAGAAAAGGTGATTAGACATAGTTGCTATTTTTTCTGTAATATATTTGAATAGAGTATGTTACTTGCATACGCTGCAGAAGCTGAGCACAAATTGCCTCACTAAGCTCTATTATTCTGGGGAACAGTGAGAATAACAAGCTGAGACACTGATGAACTCAGAGAAACATGAATAACACATTAACACTCAGGATGTATCAATAGCATTCTGCCTGATACTGAGGACAAGCATCTCGGGGATGCAAGGCATTGCAAGAATGGGTCTCCAAAAGCAGGTCTGGAGGCAGGAGATTTTCAAGACCACTTCTGATGGCTCTAGGGAAGACAGATTCTGCTTCAGGGGGTAAGAAATCTTCCCAATAAAAAGCAAAGGGATTTTATCTCTCAGATATCATTAGACTCCACATAAAAACGGGGGGGAGGCTAAGCAGGAGGAGTGATTTCACTCACAGCGAACACAGTATGGGGATGTTTATGATACTCAAATGATTTTATCTCAGGCTTACTGCTCTTCCAACCTAATTTCCGGCTTAAAACTCAGGAGAGTATGATGCATGAAAGAACTTCAGGGGAGGGAGGGTGAAATGCTTTTGAAAGACATTCCCTGGTTGGCCTTATTATAAGATGTCACAGCACAATACAGCCAGTGCTGTTGCATAGAATTCTAGGCACAGAAAAAGAATAAATACATTCTTCATTGAGAAATGTAAGAACACAAAAATGGGATTTTTTTTCTTTCAAGAGCTTCTTTTTGTCTGCATTCAATGCAGTCTGCTGGATTAACAGCAGTTACACCAAAAGTCCTCTTGCCAGAGAACAGGCAGCCTGCGCCTTTTCTTGAGCGATAGGCCCTTGAGCCATCAGGGCTTATGTCTATCTGTCAAGTTACAGTCCTTTCTTCTGAAATTGCCCAGCAGGGTTCAGCAGTAGCTGGACTGAGCACACCAGCTTAAATAATACAGCTTACAAAATACCTACAGTAATGCTAGCTTTGTCACTCTCAATCGAACAGCCGTAGCTCACTCTGATTAAGAAGGAACTTGAAAAATTAGAGAAATGAATATGTATATCAATGAGAATTTAAGATTCTCTATGCCATAATTTGCCATTGATTATAATCAATCAGAGAGAATTCAGTTTCCACAGTTGATCACTGTTGAAAGCTACACTGTACAGGGCAATCTAAGGTGCTACTGAAGAAGAGCAGCAGGAAATTATACTGTAATTCACTGACACAGCCAAATGATTTGAGGAATATAATTTGAGCTAATAAATTTATAGCTGTGATGCTGTTATTAACCTGGATTCAGTCTGAGAATTTCCAGTATTATAAAAACTGAATATTAATCCTCTATCATAGTGAAACAAGTGCTACAATGATTTGTATCTCTGTTTAGTTAGAAAATAATTGCTTTTATATCCTAAATTATTATTTCTGATGCACAAAGAAGAGCAGTACTTTCGTACCGTCAGATACTAAAAGCACTGTGTGTGTACATGCAGGAATATGTGACATTTTGGGACATTCTGTGAAGAGAGTCCAGCCTTGACAAGCTAGAAGTGTAGGTTTTATTGGTTTTGCCATCAAAGTAACAATAAGTGCAATGTAACTTTCATGCCCCAATTGCAGCATTTTGGTATTTTCAACAAAGACTGTGCCAGCCAAAGCAGAGAGAGATGTCTCTGTGCTTTCACCTTTAGCAACCCAGAATTACGCTTTTGTAAGTGTGAAAGAGGGCTCCGCAGTGGCTTGGAGAAATCTTGACCTGTTGGGTTGCTTGTCACCTTGAAAGAAATCAGATGTCAGCTGGAAGTTCTTTATTCCTTGGCAGATGAGACAGCCACTGCTTTCCTGGGAAGCCTTGGATCACTCCTAATGGAGGTACAGCTGAGAAAGTTTTAACAGGGGTTTAAAATATCAAACCACAACCAAAACAAAAACCCCTCCAAAATATATCCTAGTAACAGTGTTTGGAAACATGAAAATGAAACAATGATTTGAGTTGCTTTGGTTTAGCTTAAGGTTGTGGCAAGCACTAGGGAGCTTAAGTTAGAAAAACAAAATGCAAGTTTGTCCTTTAGTTGTAACTGTGGGGTTTCAGTGTGCTGCCTGTGCATACATACATTGCACTAGAGTCATTAATTTAGGGTGAGGCAGGGATTTAGGGTGAGGCAGGGACAGCCAGCTGTCAGCAGACATGAGACTGGTCTGGCTGGAGACGACAGACACACTTTGGACTGGGTGACTGACAAACCTTTCACAATGAAGTCTTTGAGTGATTGGTACAGGGGCCCTGCAGGTGGGAATTCCAGGCATGTCTCAAGATTTTCCCTAAAGAAACCACTGCTGTGTTTACACTGAACTATGTGCATAAACATGTTAGTTTAACTTCCTATGTGATGTGAACCAGGACTTACCTGGGCCATTCCTACTGCAGAAGTGATCAAATTGTACATTTGTAAATAGCCAGTACTCTGCTGAGTATTGACTCAATGGGGTATGGACTATTACTGTATTGTAAATAGTCAGACTTTTCAGAAGTGGTCATGTAGAATAGTCTTTCCTATGTAACTGAGATAATCTATGACAATAGAGATCATTAGAAATGGAAAATATTTCTGGTGGGGTGGTTTTGTAGGAGCACAGCCAGATGGATTACAAGAACTCTGTAGAACACGACTTTGGGGAGCACCTTCTCATGCAGTTGAAGACATCTCTGTGAAGATACTCATGAAGATATGGAGATTTCCATCACCACTAGACAGAAAATGTTCATCTTGCTCCACAGATTACATTTCCATGCAAGCATTATTGCATGTCAAGAGCTTAATACATTAGAGTAGGGTTGGGCTTTTTTTACCTTTTTAACAAATGTTTGTCTTGAATGTGCAACAACACATACCCTTGTCATACTTACTTAGCAGACTACAATGTCAAGCCAAGAAGGATTAAGTCACACAGCTATTATAGGTATTGTCCGGATCTCAAATGAGATGCTTCCCACATGTAGCAACTTCTTTCAGTGTAGAGCTCAATAAGTTTTCAAGTTACACACTTAGCTATGACAGCTGAGTCAAGTGGCTTTTTGCATCAAGAATGTAACTCTTTGAAATGGACCATGGCTTTCCCTTACTTTTCCTTCATAGTGTCAACCTATCCATACAAATTCCTTGTAACTCTCGGTAACTCAGGTGTATACTCAATATACTCAGATGTATAATGATGCTTTTAAAAGGCAACACATATGTAGAGTGGGCAGATTAAACACTAGCTGGACAAGAAGCAGTTAAGTATTGTGACATGGATGAACCTCTTCCCTGATGGCGGTAGGTCTCAAACTCTTCTGAATTGCCTCTCAACTTTAACTTCACTCCAAAACCACACCATTAAAGAAATATGCACAATGTCATTTAGTGAATGAGGAGAGCAGCACCATTTATGCCTAGTTCTTCCTGAAAAGAGTCATGACTTGTTTGAATTGAGTTATTTTGTATTTTCAAGAGCGAACCTGCTCTGGAAGTTTGAACAGACATGCTTCTGATGCATCAGCTTGCACATGTGGAGAATGAAAGTTAAAGTTTTCTTGCCTTTGAGTAAATGCTCAGTTTGACATGTGAAAACTGAAGAGAATGAGAACAGAGGGCACCGTTTTCATACTGTAGTAAAAGCACCAAAACGTCCTTCCAGTAAGGCTGATCAGGTCATGTGCTGTGTGTGGTTCTTCTGTCATAATATTCAAGTGCACTTTCCAGCCCACTACTGAGTTAAAGAGAAATTGTTAGCCCTCTTTTATATCCAGAAGTTGAGATCAGGCACCTAAATACTCATACTAGATTAAAGGTAGTTATACATCTGTTAGTAATGCTGAATTTCCAAATCAGCATTCTTCCCTATTCAAGTAATTGCTAGTACCTTGAATTCTTAGAACCCGAATTCAGTCTGCTGTCACCAAGCCTCCCCACTTCAATAGAGTACATGGGTAGCCTTTTCTGTAAATTCTTTTGTCACCAAAGACATGCAATCTGGAACATTAGTTCATTGCGATCACTTCTTTCTCCCTCATGCTGTTGCATCATGTCACGTGTGGTACTTTTGGGAATACTGTAATAGCACAGCAGTTTGGCACACCACAGAGAGAAGCATTTCTAAAAGGGTGCTATGGTGATGGAATTGATACCAATATGAAAATCTGCCTTTAATTACCAGCAAGGCTTGAAGCACAGGCAAAACACAATCACATATTAGGAAATGCCTTGTTGGGGAAAAGCTAATACTTCAGTTCTCTGTGGATTAATTAGAAAGAGCCCCATCCAGGACCAATGATTGTTTACTTGAATAGTTTTCAAGCAAACTACACTGTTTCTACTGGGCTCTAATTGTGCCTGATGGACCCATCACTTTATAATCAGAGCGATGTTGTACAGTTTTCCCCAGTGATTAATTAAACTGATGAGATAGTGCCCAAATCTTGCTAGCAAGCAAGACCACTTGAATTTTTCACCATCTCTGCCAGAGGTGTTGCATGTAGATTGTTCAAAGCCAGCAGGGTCTTCTACTCGTCACTTACAAGGTTTACAATACCAAGACAAATCAGACTGGCTTGCATCTTCATTTCCCATATGACTCGGCCCTCCACTTGTCCACAGGGGATCTATAAGATGATAGAAACCTCAACTGCTTTTCAGTTGGGCTTATTTCCTACAAAGGTAGTTTTCTGAACAAGGTTAAATGTGCACCACTTGTGAAAATGCCTGTGCCTGCAGTCAAAGGCACTTAAAAGACAAGAAAGCTGTCACTTAACTTCTGTCCACTTCAGAAAGCACTAAGGGCAACAGGAAGCCAAAATGAATGGTAAGATGATTGCATCTTTTACAGCTTCTTTTCATTGCTGCTACTGCTGCTGCCCTCTCAGTGATCTGACCTCTTATTATTTGATCTTTTTCCTTCTGTTAATGCTGACTGCTTCTGCAAAGGGATCCTGCCAGCAAATTTGGTTGTATGAGAGCAGCAAATGTAGGGGACAAAGGGAGGGATGGGGAAAGAGAGCTTCTTGAAACTTTGCATGTAGTCTCATGGGTGGCTCATGAAAACGAAGAAAAAACTAACAATTTAAAGTCTGCTTTGCAGCTTTTAATGCAATTCTGCGAAGAGAGGGTGAAAATTTGCACTATGTAGATTCTGAGTGAGAAGTTAATGTATCTGCAGACATTGAAATGGTTGCAATATTTTAGCTGAATTTATGTATTTCCATATGTAGTGTGTATAAAATTAATTTTCTAAGAGACTTCTATCCCTGCCTGAAGTAGCCTGAGTTACAAATGTGTTTGCTTGTGAGGGGTGCTGTATTTTTACTGGATTTTACATGAAGTAAGAACTTTATGGGAAGTCCAATGTGCCTAGGCATGTTACTGTTTGTAAACAGGACCAGCAACGCATTAAATGAAGTCTTCACCATCAGAATGAAGCTGATGAAGACAGAAAGTATGTTTTGACAACTGATCAGTACTAAGTGCAGTTTGATTTACTAAGGCAAGGCTGGCGGCGTTGATTTGTGTGTTACGAAATTCTTGTGTAACTGGTGTTTCTGCTCCTGACCCTTCTGTTGTCCTGTGTGATTTTTGTACCAGTCCCCAAAAAGATATGCAGCGGTTGCACAGAATGTCCTGCAATGCATTATAGGCAAATCCAAAGTTATTTAGTCCATACAGACCTCTGTGTTCACGTCCATGCCCTGCTCACAGGATTGAAACTCCATACAACCACCCACCTTTATTCTGATATGAGAAACTGTGGTGTTAATCTACTCATGTTTCAGGGGGCACTTGTGGGATTAAAAGAAGCAAAACAACACAGTGGGATGTTTTCTGTCTAGTTTTCATTGCACATTGGAGTCATAAAACTGTAGGTGGGAAAAGTCCTATGACTAGAGCTCCTGCTATTATGCAAACAACGGTGGAAGCATTCAAAATTGGTCTGAAAACTTTGCCATAAGGTTTTGTTATTTAAAAGGTTTTCACAGAAGTGGCTATCTTTTATACAGAACTCTGTTACTTGGGGTAAAATTTGCAAGGAATACCAGTGGTGTATCTAAAGATCCTGTTTGAAAATTTCATATATTGTAAAATGATCTTAATGAAGCACAGTTCATGAAGGAAAGTTTAAAAGAGAGGCAACAGGGGAAAGCTGCCAGTGATGGTACAGAAACAGCAGATTTTTGCAACCTCTTCTTTTATTCTTCCAAACCACTGGTTTTGCTCAGTGTTCAATTAAAGCACTTATACAAATAATTATTTATTGTAACATAATGCTTAGGAGTAATACCCATGGATGAGATCTCATTTACAACATTAAATTCATGGATGATGAGTCTTCTGTGACTACCTAAATTTCTTTTGGAAGCTCAAAAAGTTCGTGATTTCAGTGACACTCTACTTATCAAAGCTGTAATGAACTGCAGCAAAGACAGCAAGAAAGCAAAAAAGTGTAATCTTAATTCAGAATCTGCAATTTGATTTGCTTTCTTCAAGCTTTGCAACTTCTGAAATTAAAATGAGTATGGATAGTCTTTCTGCCTGCAAAGCCTATGGGATAAGTATGAAAGCCTGGTTCTTCTTGAAAATTTTAAATACAGTAAGAGGAAGCATCTGAGAATGACAGTCAAATTCTCCCCTGAAGCCTTTTATGAAAACTGAAAGGTTGCACGAGCTGTGCCCTCTCCCACTGCATGATTCAAATTGGGTCTGTTGTATGAGATGACTCGCATGAGGAGGGAAGCAGAGCTGCATCCTGGGCATGCATTTGGGTAAGGGATTCCCCAGACTTGGGGAAATGAGCCTTACAAATTGTGCCAGGAAGTGGGGCTTAGCTCATGAACTGACAGCTGCCTGGTCATACACATAGCAGGGGAGCACCGGTTTGAGTGATCTCATACAATCGATTTGCTGCTGTTTCTTGACAAATGAGCCTGCCTTTTATTAGCCCTGCTCATAGTCTCAAAAGGCAAAGCACTGCTCATGTAATTCTTCCCTGCACTTGCAAAGTGCACTTGTTATCATTCAAAGTGCTCTTTTATAGCTTTTAAAAATTAATGATTAAATTTGTTCTCTTCCCCCACATCCTTTTTTTTTTTTCCCCTAAGTCTGTTTGCTTTTTGCAATCTAAATGTCCAAGGACACAATTGAAATGTGCATGAACCTGCAAAAATTTCAGAGTGTGTCCCAGAGCCTCTCATTCTTTATTTATTGAGACTTTGCTGCAGTTTAGGAAATGTGTTCTCCATGCTGTAGAAAAGTGGAGAAGGCTACCAACTGAGTTTGAGAAGTCTGAAGTATGTTGGTGGTGTCACTGCACTCCTTGCCTAACTGCCAAGCAGATGAAGCAACAGACTTAGGGAGAAGAAACTCTCCCATTTTCCCATTTTAATGACTACTTCTGTCTTTTGATCTTGTCTGATTTTATTTAACCTCCTCTGGGAAGGCTGTACTACTGTGAAAAGACTAGACATAGCCCCCTCCTCCCCAGTTTGTACTATCATTGCTCAGTCCTCAAGGCAAGCCCATCTGCTCCCTACAGAATTTTCCACCATTTACTATCTTTGGTAACTGCCTATGTCAATAAAGATGTCAGCTGCGATTCATTGAAAAGATCTGAATTTCAACTGCTGGAAAACATGCATCCTATTGAATGCTATGGCAGGTATCCATGTTTCTGAAAAAAACATAATTGCAAAAAGACTAATTTTAGAGACCAGGGAGTCTGGACTAAACACTGTTCATTGATTGGGCTGATGGAACCCCCCTGAATAACTGGAAAAGTATAAAGGAAATGTTAAATCCAAACTTTTATGTGATTGCTGTTATAGCAGGTTTGGAGGTTAACAAAACAAAACAAAAACCACCAACAACACATCATGAATGACTGTCTAGTCCCTTCAGAATTAATTATTGCAATTCAAGTGAACAAAGTGCTGTATAAAGATTAAAATTCCCAGTAAGAGCCAGGGTCCAATAACCAGGTATCTCCAAGAAAAGGAACCACTTACTTCCTCTTTCTTTCTTTCTGAGCTCTCTCAGAGAAGAGGTAACAGCAGGTCACTTCAAATTAATCATAGAAATAGCCAGAAGAATTGATGATACAGTCCTGGTGTGAGAAGGTACAGAGGCTGAACTTCTCAGAAGTTGTTTGCTGCTCTAAAAAAATTATTGTGATGAGAAGATCTGCCACCTTAAAATTCTTGGAAATGAAGTGAATCATGTTAACTGGTTGAATTTGATAACACTAATTCATCTTGAGAAATAACAATTAAGAAACTCTGAAACTCTGATAAGTTTTACAAGGTTGCTTGAGCATCGATTTGGCACTCAGTGCTCCCAGATTCAGTCTAATAACTGGCACAAATCTGGAAAACAGATTAAAGTCTACAGGTATGTAGCAAATATCTTTTCATTTACTGCGGGCTGAAGCCTCTCAGTTCTTCCACATCTTTCTCACACTCTCAAGTCTGTTAGAAACACTCATTTGGAGCAACTGATATAGTTTTAAAACAAAGGAATACTGTCATAGCACTGATACCAGGACAAGGGATTTCTAATTATTTATGCTATGTCCTTCCATAGTGTTTGTAGCATAAAGAAACCTGCAAGAGTATGCTAAAGACAAAATAAAAATGTCTTGCAGTTTTGCATACATTGTGAGAGAATTGTGGGGGAAAAAAGAAAAATACAAGGCAAAATTCACATCAGTTCCAGCATTTACATGGATTATAATGGATGCAAAGCTCGGTTAGGGGCAAAGCTAAGAATTTGTATTTGTAGGCTTCTGTGGCTTACTCTGTCTATATTGTTAAATAAAATATGCCCAGCCAGCTGACTGGCGCACTGGATCACTGATGCTGCTTATTATTGCTTTCTCTATACATCAGTTAACACTGAGAAAACACCCAGCTGTGCTTTCATATGTACATGTGCCAGGGACCATCCTCATCAGACAAACAACTCTATCTACAAAACTTTGTCAAGTTCAGCTCCATCTGTCATACAGTGCCTTCAATCACTATGCCAGTGCTCTCCCTCCAGTTCAGCAGTTAATTCTTTTTCCTTGAGAGGACATATTTGAAACAATGAAGAGGAATGCTGAACCAGGAGCACAAATCTGGGTAAGATGATAGAGGCAGCATGAGCCTTAGTCAGAGGCTGGGGTTGGCTGTGCACAAACATAAAGCAAGGAGTAGAAGCCAAGAACAAAAATTGGTGTAGAGGTGCAGCCAAATCCTGAGCTTAATCAGGGATTTGTGATAGATGGACACAGACTGCCTGAGCAGGAGTGACTCTTCATAAATTAAATATTCATTAAGAATGTTGGTTCTGCGTTAATGAGACCCATTAAAAAGATTCAATGGGAAAAAAATGTTTGTGTTATGAGCGAATCTTGAGTATGTTGGTAACCAAGGTCTGTAGTGATTCACATGCTTTAAAAAGTTAAATTCAAGACAACAAATAGAAAAGATGTTTTTCAAGGAAGCATTTTCTGCTTGTTTACTGAATGATCAACATTTTTTGTGAGGAAAAGTATTATGTATTTAAGGACTGTCATAATATATGTACCTAAAAAGGAGATACTGTGGAGACCTTGAATCTGTTATTTTCTAACTTTTGCAAGTTTTTCTTTGCAATCTTGATTTCTTATTTAAATTAAATGATTGGGTGTTAAAATGAGTGTAATTATTTCTCCTTCAAAATTTTCTGTGTTGGGTTTTATTTTTATGCAAAATTGAGTGTGAAACAGACGTCTTATATCCTTATGTGTGTTGGGGCTGTGTATATATTAGCTTAGGAATCAAATGAACTTTCAAGAACTATAGAGCAAGTCATTTGCCCTACCAGAAATGTCCCTTGCATATAGTAGCAGCATCTTAGAGTCTGAAATAAATTATTTCTGAAGCAGCCTGGCATCACAAAAGCACAAATGGGAAAATTTTATTAGATTAAACATGACAGCAAGCTCAGAACAGGAGTGTCTTTGGTTTTGTCCCAGTGTTGTTAAGAAATAAGGTATTCACAGCATGGTGGATTTTTCTGAACTTTTAGCACATGAGACCTAAGGGACTACATGTCAGAGAGGTTCAATTAAGCAAAACATTAGTGCTCAGAGGTGCTTGATTTTAATGGCCATATTCTTGAAATTTTGAAGTGGGTAAAATACTTTTCAACATTTCTACTCTGTAAGCCACAATGCCTTGGAGAGAAGGATGACATAAGGAATTGCATTATAAGAACACAGTTGATTTTTCATGGGAGACATAGAGGAGCAGCAGTGAGTCTAAATTGCCGGCAAGTGTGAACAGCTACACAGATTTCTGGAGATAGTTTGATTCTTCTGTTATTTATATGTACTTTACTCTCAAGTTGGAGATGACCTCCTACCATCTCAGCTCAGTCAGAGGGGGGAAGATTCAAGGTTTTGACTTGATCAGTTTGTGTCCAAATATAAGGAACTATTGAAAACAATATGCAAAGCTTTGTTGCTGGATGTATTCTCTGTTATACGGAAAACTCTGTTATTTGTGTTCAGAATATTTATTTCCTAGGTATACTGATATAAGTGTAAGACTTTCTGCTTGAGACAAAAGATTGTGTATCCCATATTTGGACATCCAAGCATCAGAAAACTGGTAATGCTGCTATTGCTTCCATCTAAAAAAGAAATCACTGTGCAATACAAATATTCAAAAATCAGATTGGGACTGCAGCTGAGATATTTTGAGCTTCTGCCCACTTCCAAAGACTCAGAAAGTTTAAACCTCTTAGAGCAAAACTGAAGGGCCCACCTGATCCTATGACTCAGGAGGGGTCTGTATGAAAATAGACTTCCATGGCAGCTGTGATGAAGTTTCCCCTGGGAAAGCCTGACAGAGTTACCTATATAAGAACTGAAAAAGAAGAAAAGCAGTGAAGGAGAGAGACAGATACAGGAAAGAAGTTTTGGCTGTCTGCTAACCATCTGCATCTAGAAAGTAGAGCTGCAGCTGTGGTATAATTACAGGATATGCAGCCCCTTCCCCAGGGCTCTTCTCCGAGCGTAACTCTTGATGGCCTCTGCTCCTTTCAGTCATATTCAGCTCAGTCATACAGAATTTAGTCCTGGCATGGCAAGGAACTGAGTGTGAAATCACCTTTTATTCAGTCAGCAGCACTCACTAGTTTCCATGCATATGACATGTAAGGGTGTTTTGTAAACAGCTGCAGAACATTGATGAGAAGAGGTGGATATGATCTGAATTATCCTCAAGTTGCTACATATCCAGTGGCATCTGCTGGCATCATTATGCTATGCACTACCCAGCCTTATCAGTGTGGATATTATTTCTTCACATTTCACTTCAATCCAGATTTGCATTGATTAAAAGTGAGTCCTACTTTTAGTTAACCCAGACTAAACTGGCCACAGTTATCCATCATAGCTGATTCATAGTGAATTTCACTTAGTTGTAGCAATAATCTTGTCATTGATTCCCAGAAAAAGAGTATTGACAGTGAGTAACAAAGGAAATCGCCTAATAGGGTTGATAAGCATATAGCAATAATAGTAATAATAATAATCCTAATGGATATGTAATTTTGCCTTTACTATAGGGTGAATAACAGTTACCTAGTCATAAAGAGAAGCCTGACGTTTTTTTCTGTAGCAAGAGCAGCTATGTGAATGCAGTCTGATATGTAGAGGTTAAGCCTCTGACTGACAGCTACTTTCAGACACTGGAAATAACCCTCTGGAAGAGCAGCAGCAGCATATGGCTCCTCAAAGGGATTTTGCAGACTGAAAAGTGGATTGGTTTTGTTGAAATTAGATCCCGTCTGCTGGAGCTATGTTAGTTCAGTAAAACCAACTCTTTAGTTCTAAGTTCAGCACTGATATACCATGCTGCCCTTTGGATTTCCAGTGTTACTATTTGATCTTTGTGGAGATCTTTCCTAATAAGCAGAAAATTGCTCCTGAATTCCTCCAGAATCATTTCAGCTAGTTTTATCTATTTGATCTCTTTGGGGTTCTTTTTTTCTTCTATTCACATTTTATAAGTAAATTAAAAATGATAAGGAGGAGGTATAGCATGAAAATAAACAAAAAATTGTGTCCCCCTGCTTTCTTAATAGAGATGTCCATGAAAAAGAAGTTCTAAAAACTGCAACCACCAAAGTTGTCTGTCATTAGAAATTAAAATATGCCTATTTTCATATATAAAAATGAGAGTTTTGAAGGCAGTTTTTACTGGGCATGCAGGTCTCTGAGGAGCAGCAGAATAAGTTGAATTCTAAAGGAAATGAAATAATAACCAGCACTGATTTCCCAGTACAGTTTTTTTTAGCAGGTTGGTTTGTTTTTTTTTTCAGCCAACACGATTGAATAAACAGATGAGCTTATCCTCCCTTCCTTTTATATACTCTGGTATGTTTCTCAAGCTCCCCCTAGATTATATTTTTAATACTGTGATTTCTACCAGACACTAGGAATCCATGACTTTTCCTGTCATGTCATTCTGTGGAGTTCAGTAAATGCTTCTGTTAAACACAAAAGACTTTATGCATGTGCCTACTGCTGCAATATATAATCTTTACCATTTGGTACCTGATTTCACTCATGGGCATTGCTAGGTGTGGCTGGAAGTCAGCAGTACCTTATCTGTATGCCAAAACCCAAATCCCCGAAGTATTTTATATCCTTCATATGTGTTGCACATCAAATAATTATTCAGAGGACAAGACATACCAGTGTAGGACAGCCTCCTCGCTTGACACTTTGTGTGGGGTTCTAAAAATAAGCTGTTTACATAATGGTCTAGTAATCATAGCTGTCCACTTGAGCTCTGAAACTTTATCAGGGAGAGATAAAAAGCACATTTTTGTAGCATTTTCCTGTCCAGTAACACACATGCTCCTGAAGACATGAAGAAATACACATCCTTTTTTTTTTTTTTTCCTTCTTTTCTTAACTCTTTGCTACTCAGCCATTTAATTAGATAATCTGTACTTACTGGAATGATGGGCAATGATATTTCTTTAATTACAGCCATCTTCACAATTTTATTCAAAGCAGTTCACCATGTAATTAGTGATATTTGTTAGGAGAAAGAATGAGGAGAAGGATGAGTCATGGTCTTTCCTGCAGATGTGTTAAATGCAGAGAGTATGTTGTGGTGTCACAGGACACTCACTGTAGCAGTGGAGACTGTGAGAGGAGCTGTAGGTAGAGCAAAGGGGGAGAATGGTACAAATATTATAATAGTTCTTAAGAAATAAAAACATTCTAGTAAGTGAAATAGTAGAAGCAAGATCCAAATTTTGATGAATTTCACAGTAGCAGTTAGAAGTTACAGCTTTGCTTGGCCAGAAAATACATACATATAGCCTTAGACTTCTGACTTTTCACATCATTTATGTGTAATGTTTCCTCACACACTCTCAGTAACATTTTTCTTCTTGGCTCTGCAGTTATCAGGTAGAAATGTTTTTGTTATATATGAAATGTAAGGCTGAATTTTAAACCTAACTGCAAAAAATAGATTGTAGAGATGACAGTTTTAATATCTCAAGCATGGTATTTGCAGATTTTAAGGAAATGCTAAACTTTCCACTCACAGTAAGCCATCACATACACCCTGCTTTTCTTTTAGGGCAAGAGTGAATATGAAATAGCTAACATACATGTGAAAGTTCAACATGTATATGAAGCCCATAAAACTAGTGCTTGTTAAAGCAGGAGATTAGCTAGAACTAATTGTAATAGAAAAGGGGAAAAGTGCCTTGTACTGTACAGAAATATACTTTAGAAAAACTTTATATGATTAAAAAATTACAGTTGATTCTTATTATCCCCCAAGCTGTCATATAATCTTGTCTTTGCCTTTCATAAAAGCACACATGTCTTCCATGGATCTGTCCTTTGCTTTTTCATAGCTCCTAGTCAGTTTCCAGATAACTACTTCAATGTTTCAGATAGTATCAAAAAGGAAAAATTGGACAATTACTCAAGAAATACCTTAAGAAATTTCTTGATAATTTTTTTCAACTATCAGTTGTTGTCTGCTAGTTTTTTCCTACCTTCCACCTTTCTGAGCACTTTAACAGCTTGCTTGTGTGACCTCCACCTCCAACCCAAAATGTGGAAGTAGTTAGCTTTTAGTGTAGATGCATTAATGGCAGTGGCAGGCTTAGGTTCCTGTAAGCTAACTGCGGTCGTGATTCTCCTTAGACTGTGCTGATAGTGTATATATGTATGTATGTATGCATTTATACATATATCCATATATGTATTACTGCACGTATTCTCACTTTCAAACTTCAGAGTTAAACTGTTTTTATCTAAATGCATGAGGCCAGAGTTCATTTGAAGTTCTTCTGTACTTTTCAGACTAACACAAAAAAAAAAAGGAGTTTGAAAAAATGCAGAAAGAACAACTAATGAGTCTGGTATCAGCCTCTCTGAAAATGAAACTGCTACTTAATGAAGCACTATCTTCTGAAAATAAGCAAATCTTGGATATATATGTAGATGCTTATTTGATTAAAGAAAACTGTTGAGCTCTATTTTTCTCAGGAACTGATAGGAGAACGTAACGAAGCATGTTTCCATAGGGCTGTAAGAACCTCACTTTTCTGGAATAACTTTGCTGTGAACAGGATATGAATCTTTCTGAAGCAGTTGCCTAAAACCTTGCTATAAAAGTTAGAAATGTCCATCAGATGATAATGGGTTGGGTCTGTTTGGGGTTTTTTAAAGGAAAAATATTAAATTGTTTTAATTAATGCATCAAGTACTGCCTGAATGAAGAGAAATCCTTGCTATTAATGACTACATTATAAATCTTTTCAGATGGCTAAGTTAATAAAAATGCTTTAAGCAATAAGAAAAATGCAGGTTGTTTCTAGGAAGCCTTTTCTATCTCTGTTGCTTCTAGTCTACAGCTACAGACCACCACTACCTCTTATTTTCTATAAGAAATAATTAAATGTAGTTATTGAAGGTACAAACTAGTCAGTTAGAGATTTAGAGAAATTCAGCTAACTTTAAAGAATCAGTCTGCCTTGATAACAAGAAAACATAATTGAGATAGTAGGGTAGTGAAGTTTTGAGGAGGTAAGAGTTAGCTTAGAACATTTGAGAAATGTTACAACTGAAGATAAAAAATGATGCCTAGAACAAAATATTCTGTGTTTGTTAACACAGAAGGAAAACAAAAAAAAAAAAAAAA
>NDXB01015330.1:0-10565 GCA_002631895.1 Agapornis roseicollis | reverse complement strand
CCCCCCCCCCCCCCCCCTTACATTTTTATCTTTTTGAAACTCTTTTGGTGTATTTTTGCTTCTATGTTTTAGAGCTTGCAGATCCTCAAGCTCAATATTTTGAGCTTGCATCTTTAAAAGTAGGCTTGGTTTCTCTAGCTGGGATGCAGAAGCTTAGCTTAAAACCTAGAGGCTCAATGTTTAGCAGAACTGACATTCTTATCATATTAAATGCACCTATGCACTTACAGAAGTGCATTATTGCTTCCTGTTTCTACATCCTAAGTGCATGTTTTAATTATACTGACTGATTGAGAATGGGATGGCACAATTTCAGATTTTTTCTTTTTTTTTTTTTTTCTTTTTTTTCTTTTTTTTTCCTNCTGACATGGGCTGAGGTGCCACACATTAAACCATTCCACCCATGCAGTAAAAGACATCCTGCCTGATCTATGATTCACAGGGAGATAAATATTCTTGGGTTTTCAACTAGTTCCTTTTTTATTCTGATATTTTTTTTTTTTTTTTTTTTTTTTTTTTCTTTTTTTTTCCTTTTTTTCTGGCAGAAAGGATCAGGTTTAAATGACCCTATTAAAAACCAAAGATTTTCTATGGTGGGGGGAAAAATAAAAGCCCCAGACAATTACACGAATGTTAGACAGACAGAAAGTGGAAAAGGAACATCATCTATTGAGCAAAGAGAAATCCTGAACCTGACTTACTTCATGTATATGAGTCATCCTGTTGCATTCAGTAGTTCATCTGCTTTCAGTATTATGAGATATTGCTGCCTTTGAGGGTACAGGAACCGGTGTGGAAGGAAAAGGGATTTTATTTGAACTCAGTTTATATAATAAAGAGGGAAGGAAAATCCAGTGTTCAGATCTGAGATAGGCACTGCTGGTAATGTCAAAAAAAAAAAAAAAAAAAAAAAAAAGAAATTTTTTTGTTTTGCTCAGATGAGTTCTAAGACTTCGGAGTAAATTTGTAGGTAGCATTCCACTGTTCAATGATCTTTTGAAATGTACATTGCAAAACCTTACAATCAAAATAAAATGCATTTTTGNATTAAAAAAAAAAAAAAAAAAAAAAAAAAAAAGAGTATTTTTGTATCTTAATTACCTGAGGAGGTCCCATTGTGTTGCAGGAGACTATACCAGATGCATCGAAGCTTCAGAGAAGCTTACAAGCTTAGGGAAATACTGATACTGAGTAAAATCATACTGTTATTTAGTATGTGTCTGACTGTACACTTCGTACTCAAATGCCTGCCATTCGCAAAAAATGCTTGCTTGATGACATTAGTTGGAATCTGGTTGACAGCAATTCTGCTTTCAGGAATACCATTGTCAAAATGCTTTGACTGCAATGGGAACAAGATCCTTTGCATCCTTTTACCTAGTAGAAGATTTAACTAGAAGTGAAGCTAGTCTGTGAGTCCAAACACTCAACAGTCTTAAAAAACTGCAACATCATTTTAGCAAGCTGTGCCTGTATATAGCAGTAGGATTGCTGCCTAACAACATGCCCATACAGAATGGAACACGCCAGAAGAGGGTCTCGCATCCACAACTGCATGAGAAGTACACCCAGACTTCAGGTGTCCATGTGCAAGAGGCATAGGCATCTCAAGGATTGCCACAAGTTCATCCCCTGTGGCACTACAATGGTCTGCACCCTCATGAGTTTCAGCCCAACTCCTGCATGAAATATGAGATACAAAAGAGCACACAGTCGCACCAGAGAAGAGGACAGTTCTTTCCGTTGCCCTGTTGAAACATCTTTTGAAGCAACGCACTGAAACTAGCACTTCGGCCACGCACTTCTTCAAGTAACTCAACACACTAGAGATACATCTTCATCCTGACAGAGGGTAGCTTAGTTAGTAAGTATCTGCTGATGTTACATATGGAAGCCTGGTTTGACAGTGCTATAAAACTGGGCTCAGCATTCAACGCAATCATAGTAAAACCCTAATGTTATAATTAGTGTCAGATCATATACTAAAATCTTAAGAAGGAAAAGAGATTTTTTTCCATGAAATAGCAGGTCTGATCTCTGGTGTGCACAGGAGGTAGGAGATGTCCTTTCAGCACATCCTCTCTGTCCCTCATTTTAAGCTGACGTATCCAGTTCTTCTACACTGGAAAAGGCATAAAATCATGGGGGAAAAAAAAAAGAAAGGGTCGTAATATAATGTCTAATATCACTGCTTGGTGAGAGATGTGGATCAGTCGGTACAGTGCTTATCTANAGTTCTTCTAAACAGGAAAAGGCAAAAAAGCATGGGGGAAAAAAAAAAAAAAAGGTCGTAATATAATGTCTAATATCACTGCTTGGTGAGAGATGTGGATCAGTCGGTACAGTGCTTATCTATATCCTAGGCAGGTTAAATATACAGGAGAAAGATGAACCTGTGAACATTCCTGTATTTTTTACATCAGCTGCTTCCCAAAAAACGTTGAGCTGAGCTCAGGCAGCTGTACACAGGAAAAGGAATTCCTAGACAATATTGTGATGGGACTAAGTTGGTTATCATTTTAATTATCACCAATGGAGTACTATTTTATGAACTGCAGCCACTTGACAGTTTGTGTTCTGTCTGTTTTAAAAGAGTCTGAAAATGGAGGTTTCGGTGATTACTGTATTATTCTTGTACACATTCAATTATAGTATGTAACTGCTTATAAGCAAGAAGTTATGATAACCTTAGGAATTGAGGAAAATAACAAAGCATTTTTGTATTTATTCAGCCAGCAAAGAATATGTTGTGGAAACACTGAACCCCTTTCACAGTTTCATATTAACATCTTGGATGTCGCATGGATTTCCTTCAGTTTATGACTATGTTCTGTGCATCTATAATTATATTCAGTAACCTGACAAACAGCCATTGCTCCTTCCTCTTTCAAAAACAAAAACCTAAAAAAAATGTGAATACTCTGAATTTTGCACAGTATTTGGTCTGTTCCTTTCCAAGAGCAGGACAAATCAGAGAGAGAGAAAGCCTGTCTGTCTTAAGAGTGTGCTAGGTGTCTGACTGTTCTTATTCCAGTACCAGCTGCTTAAGTAAAAAGCAGAAGAGTGGCCATTGCTAATTTTTTTCCTCCCCTGCTTTCATTTAAGAAGCAAGAGAAATAGCCATGCCACATTACTGTAATGTTTTTGATACAGTTGGATAATGAATCAGGAAATCAAATCGAAAAGCACAGAAACCTTTGAAAAAAATTACCATGTGGAAGAAAGGAAATTGGTTTTGTATTTCTGTCATGCACAAGACCAAGGATTATTGCTTTACAGAGTATTTGCCGGGCTGTGAATTGTGTAAAATATGTTGAATTAAAGTCTGGATGCCCAACCAAAAAAATGGATGTACTGATGGACTGAGCCCTATTTCTCCTTTTTAAATATCATTCTTCTGCATTCCCAAACAGGAAAGCTGAATTTGGCCAAGATGCAACTGTGAGAAACAGGCTGAGTATAATATCTTGAATGATCTTGTTGTGTGAGGCCCTGAACACCAATAACAAGTCATGGATCTTCACTGGGATTTTTGAGGACTCTCAGTTTGGGCACAGTCAAAATATGCTTCCAAGGCTTATGGCTTCTCCTTACAAAGGTACATGTGAGCAGTTAGAGGCCATGAATACCAATATGATATATGCAGACAAATACTGGCACTGGCAACCATTTTTCAGTAGATGTGTATGAGTGAAAACTTTTGGTTTTACAGCTTTTATTTGCTTTCATTTTTGGTCATCCCACTTAGGAGCTCCTGAGCCATGAATACCTGCACATCTGGCGATTTCATACCATATGGAAAGTTAACTAGTGTTAATTCCAGTGACATTTATGGCAATGTGCACCAAGTTTCTCTACAGTACTGATCAATGGAATTCAGATTGTTTAAGCAGCAGAAATCTCCATCCTAGCGTGTATATTTCAAGGATAAAATCTTTTTTGAGTACCTTTTGCAGCCTCATTGAGGTTAATTAATAAATGATCAGCTAAGACAAGTCTCACAAAGTATATAAAGCTACCCAAAGACACTTGATACCTACACATATTTTTTGGTATTTAGGCATCTGCTTGTAACTCTTTTCCCAGTTAATTATTTCACAAAGTAAAACAGATAAAATTCCAGGGGAAAAAAAAAAAACACTATTTTTAATCTCCATGCTAGGTTTACTCAGCTATGTCTTAGTGCCCTTGAATGAAGAAGCCAGTAGATGTGTTTCTGGGAGATCTTAGAAAAGCCTTTGATACCATCTCTTATAGAATCTTTCTGGACAAAATGTCACTCAACTAGACTAGTCCATTACACATTGGATGAACAGTTGGCCTATGGGTTGGGTGCAAAGAGTTACAGTAAATGGGCTTACCTCAGGCTGGCAGCCTGTCACCAGTGGGGACCCCTAGTTCTCTTCAGTGTTTTTATAAATTATCTGTATGCAGGAACCAAATGCACATGAAGTTCTCCAATGATACTAACAGGAGGAGCTCTGGACTCCCTCAAGCTTGAAGAGGCCTTACAGAGAGATCTGGATAGACTAGAGGGCTGGGCAATCACCAGTCATATGAAATTGAACAAGAGCAAGTTCTGGGTTCTTGACCTGGGACAGGATAATCCTGGTTGTACATACAAAATGGAGGAGAGAAGCTGGAGAGCAGCCCTGTGGAAAGAGATCTTGGGGTTTGGGTTGATGTCAGCAGTGTGCCAACCATGGCCAACCATGACCATGGAGTGCATCAAGCACAGCACAGCCAGTTGAGGGAGGTGATTGTCCCACTCTACGCTGTGCTGAGGCAGTCCCACCTTGGACACCTCAATAGAAGAAGGACATCAGAGTGTTAGAGTGTGTCCGGATATGCTGATATCATCCTCACACATACACATACAAATAAACACTGTTCTTGCAATCATTCTTGAATTCTAGATCATTCTAGCAATGTTTGTCATTAGGATGATCAATAAAGCGTAAGACTGCAAATTCTGGAGAAACTCATGTCAGATATTTCAGAACAGAGGGAAATTGCCAGCAACCTTTAATTTGTGGATATCCTTTCACCTGCAAATTCAAGATGCATAATCCTCAGAATACAAGTAAAACAAATGTCTCTTTTATTTTTCCTCAGTATTTACAGAGGCTTTGCATTTATGATAGTGTCTGCTCAGAAATAACACAGACATGCAAGGTATCTTCCACTGGAGAAGATGCAGGAAGATCTGTGCACAGCTCTTCCTGTTGATGTATCCTTCTCATTTGCACCTCCTTGCCTGCTCCAGTGTCCAATAATAGTGAAAATATGCTTTTTAGAGTGAGCCAGTTACCCACCCCCCAGTTCTCCTTTTCTTCGTTTATTCCAGCTACTGTTTGGATTAAGTGACATTTCAGAGCTAGGAAGTACCTGAAAGAGTAAAATATTACATACAACCCTCATCAAGAAGTATATTAGTGTTTGATGTAGTATAAAACTTTGTTTCACACAGCACCTGCAGAAGCTTTTGAGTAAGTGAATTTCAGTCAATAACATGGGTGCCTTCAGTCTTAAGATCCCAAATAATATGGTCGCATCTGGGGTTCTTACAATTGTCTTTGATATTAATGAGCTTTTAATTAAGAATAAAACTGAGACATCATTATGGATAGACGTATCCATGCAGACTCAAACATTCACGGTTTTTTTGGTTTTATAATTTTTTTTTATTTATTTTTTTTTTTTAAATTAGGACATCTGAAAGTGCTCTGGCAACAGAAAGCTATTTTAGCATTGATTTTATTTAGGACAAGGACAAGTGTGTTATTCTCAGAGAGCATTATTACAGACAATTTAAACAAAGATCTTAAAGACTTCTAAGCATATGTGCAGTTTTGCATATGCTAGTATGCATGGTCATAGAACTGGTTGAAAAGTATCCATTGAAAGTGTTTCTTAAAAAAGTATTATGTTTTAAATGGAATGCAACTGTTGTAGAAATGTCTGAAGGGGAAAAAAATTATTGGAAAACAGTTTTTCAAAAAAAATACATTTTTCAAGAGAAAAACATTTCTGATTTTTGTAGAGTTGTACTGTACTGCTATAGGGTGAGATAGAAACTACTGTAAGCCGAAGCTTCATCTTTGGCCTGAAGTCTACAGATCTAAACCAGGAAGAAAACTACAGCAAATCTGATGGGAGTATAGTTTAGGTTTACATCTGAGGCAAGTGTAGCATTCCTTTTACTAATAATTAAAGGAAATATTTACCAAATACATACTAATTCATGCAGCAGAAGCTCTACCTTGTACAAGAAGTGTCTTCCTGAGGTCTGACACTAACTGAACAAGATTCAGGCTTTCAGGAAATCCCTCTTGCTTCTGGAGAAACTGAACTTGGTATAAATACAAAGTCACAAAAGTCATTAGGCAACAGGTTCCATAGCCGGGGTTTGGAAAGCTCTTGGAAAAAGTTGCTAGCAACACCCTAGCAAATGTGGGTACAGATCAAGCAAATGGGTGGCAGTAAATGCTCAGAAGAATGGGTTTCCGATGTAACAAGAGTCGTTTGGCTGTCAAGCATACAAGAATTGGCATCTTTCTGACTGCTTCACTTGGAAGCTACTTGCCGCACTGCTCTGACATCAAGAGCTCTACAGTGGGCCAGGCTCAAATCAAGGGCTTCATTATGACTCTGGCCCAGATGAAAAAAAATTTGAATTTCAAGTATTTTGTGTCTTTGACATTCTGTCTCTCTTTTCTTCATTCTCTGAATATGGTGGCATTGTTCAGCTCATGCTGACGATATCTGCAGCAACATTCATGAAGTATGGATTTGACTAAAGCAGAGATTAGAGGCTGTGTCTTGTTCCCCTATCAACATGTCAGGTCTATTTCTGAATGTCCTACCTTGACCCTTTTTGCATGCTGATTTTGTATCTAAATAAAAGAATGCCTTTAGCAAACAGGAAATCCCCAAGGCACTTCACTATTTTCTTTTTCTCTCATGTCTATGCATTATGATCAACTCTGTTTTAATTCAGAGTGCAGTAGCTCTGTACAACAGTCCTTAGGGTATATTCCTTATCTGAGCCATTAAGTGGCTACGTCTGGGACTATCACAGTTTCTTCCTGCATAAACTATTAGTGTTGACCAATGAGTTGAAATATATCCATTCTTTGCTTTGTGCCAACCCTGAGTGCTGGCCACAATTTTCTGCTAAGATAGCCACTCTGAACTGATGTCATTGTATCAACAGAGGGCTTTCTGACTAGAAGTAAGAGATGTATTTATTCTCTTATGCTTATTTTTAATGTAGCAAATGTAATGCTGTAGCTCCTGTACTGTCTTTCCAGACTCTGACTACTCCAGCAGTCTACACAGAGCAGCATCAGAGAACTCAGCAGCTTGCTTCAATGCTGTGCTCTGAAGGCCTTGCATATGACAGTACGAAGACAGTCCCCAAAGATTATGACCCTTGTTTTGACTGATAGGGTTTCAGTGCAGTAAAACAGCTGCAAACATACTTAATGAAGTGTGAGAAAACCACACATTTGATGGGTTTATTTTTTTAACTTGTATCAGCGGATACATTCTGCTGGAATTATGAGTGTTACAGGTTTGCTTGTCTCCCCACCACACATATGCTGTACCCACAAATTTTTGAGGTTCTTGTCTTAGCACAAAAGTTAATTCAACAATTTAATTCCATTTTTAGCCATTTTTAAATAACTGGAGCTATAAACTTTAAATTGTAACCGCCTCCAGCCAAGATGTGTGAACATTAGTCTTGTAAAATGCATTTGGTTTTTCAGATGTACATAGCTAAGAAGATTTCTTAAAAATACAGGGTCTTTTGGCTAAATATGCTTTGAGTTGTGTTATGAAGCAACAACAGCAATTGTAATTGATTGATCAATTGTAGTTGATTGAGCAATTGTAGTTGATTGATCTTTTAGCTTTGCTGGGCACAGTCTGTGTAGAGGCTTTAGCCTTTACATACCCTGATTTCTCACCAGACTCCATGCTGCTGTCAGAAAAAATTGCAGGGACCCAAGTGGGTAGATTTAAATTGTTTGAAACCGTCCTTGATGACTGCAGTCATATGGTTGTGGTAGACATAAAAAAAATCAGCTCTGTCAGGCCCATACCTGTGGAGCACGGTGCAGTTTTGGTCTCCCTTTTGCCTTTTTTAGTATTTACACAGAGCAGCCAGGAAAAAAAAAAAAAATTAAAAAGGCAAAAAAAATCTGCCTTAAATGCAGATGGCACATTAATCCATCTGATTTTCCAAACAGCCAATAAGGTCTCTGTCACCTAGATTTCCTATAGTGTGTGGATGAGACAACCAAGATCTTTTGGTATTAAATCTAAAAAAGATGAAATTATGCTAATTTTCACAACCTTGCAAACTATATTGTTAAAGTTAACACTGTGTGTCTGTTTACAAAAGGTGAAAGTCAGCACATTACGAAAACAGTTCATTATTTCTAGCAGCGATAGAGATCTCTGGACTTTAACATGCAGATATTTGAAGGAAACGTCCATTTATGACAGATTATATCAAGAACCTTTCCTATGATTTCCTAGATCCAGTGTAGATTGCTTGTGGCTTCCTAAACAGATTATTGAAGTGGGATTTAATTGTGCTTGAATTTACTAGCCCTAAAAAGTCTGATACTGGCCAAATTTCGTTAATCTTACTTTTTGTTTCCCATTAACTTTCCATCATCAAGATTTTCACTCACTGAAGCTGAGGAGCAGCTAAATGTTAGAATAAAAATTTCAGAGGGAATTCCATCTCTGTTTTTCAACATTAGAGATACTTTCCAGGTAACAGGTGTGTCATCTTTACTTCCATGACCAGACAGTTTTAGAAGAAAGACTATTTCATCCAAGATGAAGAAAGATAATATTTTAAGTGTAAAACTGCTGTTGACAAAAGCTTCTCTTCCTTCTCTTTAATCAATGCAGTTGACCTTCTTACTGATTTAGTTTTGAGTTAAATTATTCAGACTGCATTAATTAGTGCATCTATGAAAAGCAAGTGTAGTATTTAACATCCTCTTGTTCAGTGTTCTGTTCATGGCAGCAGAGGTTTATATGGTTCACCTGCCTAGATACACTATGAAACTCAAGGTCCGCTTTGAAATAATGAATCCTAACTTGTAAGAGGACTTTATTCTTATGAATTATACTTTCTCCAAGATTAACAGCTTTAGCTCTTTCATTTCTGTCGTATGGTTTTCCCTCCTATACTACAATAACTGCGTTTCATCCCCTGTGATAAGTCATTCTTAGTATCTAGAATATTAAAATCTTTCAAGAATCATCAGTGAAACAGAGCTTGATGAATTTTTGCTTAGTATTAGTTAGGGTTAAAGCAACTTCAGGAAAATGTGGGCTCTTTTAATATAGTATGCATCATTTTGAAGTCACACATCACTCAATGAACTACCATACAGAGAAACTTAGCAGTAAATGTAGGTATGGAGTTTAGGTACAACAGTTGGATGTTCTTCCATTACAGCGTCAACATCCAACTACCAAGAAGCTGCACTGTTTTCAGAGACATAAGTCAGAATCTTCATTATTGTGTTACCATGTTTAGGTGCATCAGCACATCTATGTTCATCCTAAGAATGCCGTTCTTCTTTTTGCCACCAAATATTTAGTGATTAGTGACATCACTTTTCACCAGTAAAGTACAGATCCTATTTACTAAAGATGAGTGAACAACTTGGCATAAGCAGTCGTACCTTTCAAAATTTTGCATTTGGAAAGAATAGATGACAGAAAAGATATGCTAATCGCAGTAGTTTTATTTATTCAACTAATAATTCCTTGTCAAAAGCTGTTTCTCTGGAAATATTTGCAAATATTACAAGGCAATTAATTGTGTGGGTACGATAATAGATTTACCTTGCCTGAATGGTTGACTTATATCATTAACCTATGCAAAAAAATTTGAGTTTTACTTTACCTCAAATCTCTCCTACACCCTTTCATGTAACTGCTCACATAAGCTTTCTGAAAACTTATTCTCCTTCAATTTACCATCAGTGTAATTTTTGTGTACAATTCTTGCAAATATCTTCACTTTCTTTTCCTGTTATTTATGCATAAAGTATCTCTTGTGAAATAATCCTTAAGGTTTATTATCTTTTCTTTCAAATTTCTTTGCTTGTGACAACTGCAATAAATTGGTAAATCAATCTTAAAAACATTGGGTTAGAAACAGAATGTGTACTGGTGGATTCATTGCTTTGCTTAATTTCAGATGGTCTATATTTCTAAGCCTTGTATGGGTAATTTGGGTAATCATATGAATTTATGATTTTCTTACCTTCTGTTATTTGGCACACCTGCTTCTCTGCTTCTTTCACTTTCATTTGAACAATAATCTAAGCATTTGGAGAAAAAACTATGCCCACTTGTCAAGTTTTATAACACCTGGTGCAAAGATTTTTCCCAGTCTTACAGTAATAATAGTTGGTAAGCCTTTCAAAAGGTTCCTGTGGTGGTTGGGTTTTGTTTTCTTGTTTTGTTTAGCTTTTGTTGGGGTTTTCTGGGGGTTGGGTTTGTTTTTTTTTTGTTTGGTTTTTGTT
>NDXB01015329.1:140075-189504 GCA_002631895.1 Agapornis roseicollis | reverse complement strand
TTAAAAAATAAAATAAAAAAAAAAAAAAAAAAAAAAAAAAAAAAAAAAAAAGAAAAAGAAAAAAAGAGAAAGAATTACTACATTCAATGGCAATAAAAATAAATCATGGCAGTACAGCCAACAAGCTTTTTATTGAATTTCCTTCCTTTCAGGAGTTTTCCCTGTACAGCAACATAACCCAGGAGTATCAGGCAGGAAGTATTCATCCAAAACCACAAGAAAACACAGGCGGGCAGGAAAAACTGTTTGAATTTGGCACCACACTTCCTATTTTAGTCTCCTGAAAAGTTCCAGGAATGGTCTTGGATTTGCTTCTCCTTAAAATCCACGAGGTTCACAAATAGAATTTGACTGAAACCAAAAGTGCTCCAAATGTTAAAAAAAGCATTGCAGGAAATGCTTGGGTTTGCATCATAATTTTGCTTCAAATTTAATTCCATTTGTCCCACTTTTAAAATTATTTGCATTTTTAAATGTAATTTCTGGATGCATTGCTAGCGTGCACTGCTGCTTCTGATACATTACAGTATGACATAATACAGTTGCTGAAATGTTTTATTATTTTAATGTAATTTACTGAAATGTATAATGTTAATAATCAGCAATAGCTGTTACTTAGAGCTAGTTAAAACTTCACGCCATATTCCCTAGAGTATTTTATTCTTTCAATCAGTGCTGCACTGTAACAGATTGATACTTCGTGTGCAGCATGAATAATTTGAGTGCTGGGATGAGTCAACTGCAATGATTTGCAGAAAGCAGTCTTAACAATGCTGTAAAATATAGCTTAATATTCGTGGTACTTTGTGCTCAACTCATGTTTTCCATGCCTATATCAGCAGACACTAAGATAATAAGATACTAAGCTAATTAAATATCCACTCATTACTTCTGTTCTCCAGATAGGCAACCAGAGGCCCAGAACAGTGCCCCTGCAACCACAAGCACAGATACAGGCTGGTGAAGACTGGATGACAGAGGGGAAATTTAGGTTAGACCTTAGGCAGAAGCTCTTCCCTGTGAGGGTGGTGAGGCCCTGGCACAGGGTGCCCAGAGAAGCTGTGGCTGCCCCATCCCTGGCAGTGTTCAAGGCCAGTTTGGACAGGGCTTGGAGCAGCCTGGTCTAGTGGAAGGTGTCCCTGCTGTGGCAGGAGGGATTGGAACTGGATGAACTTTAAGGTCCCTTCCAACATAAACCAGGCTTGGATTCCATGATTTCAGGGCAACATTAATATCTGGGATCTGCATTTTGTGGGTACTGCTGTGTTTTTTCCAAACTTGTTTTCTAGGGATTTGCAGATGTTGCTGGAGTCATCACAAGAAGCAACACAGCACTTATACTCTACCCAGCCAAAAATCTCCCTGTGAACACTTTGATATTCAGTAGAAGACAGCTCGCCTCAGTAGGCTCACCTTATCTCTCCTTTCACACTGGCCATTTCTAGTCTCTTGAGGGACCCTTAGTCTTGCTCATCCCTGAGTGCAGTGAGCAGAATTCACTCATTTTATGCAAGCTGCAAAGGTAGCATGTAGCAAAGGTGGTGCCTCTGGCATCATCCTTCCTCCCACATCCATTGCATGCCAGCAAAGACCTTGTCCTTAGGGACAAGCTGGGTCTAACCATGGACCAGCACCTCTTAAAGGGCTAGCTGAGTTGGGATCGGGCCCAAACTGAGCAATTTCTTTTGTCTTTGAGTCATTATATTCTTGAGTGTGTGTCACCTTCTCTCAGCTATGGCTCAGACCAGGCCATTATCTATGGGTCAGCACTTGAGACAGGTCATGCTGGCCTTGGCTACCTCTCTTACAGGTGCAACCTGGAGTCAAGCATCCTTCACACCAAAAGAAAGCCGTAGGGATTGCTACTGAACCAGATGATGGCAAAGGCCTTTCTTCTCCCTGCCACTGAGATGACAGATTAACTCAGAGGAATGAGACGAGATGTAGAGAGAACTGTTTGCTTCTTCCTCTCCTCTCATTCACTCTCAGCTGTGCTGCTCTTCCTAGACAAACGGACCTAGATCTGAGCCGCAGGCATTTACATGGCTTGATACAGCAACAAAAATGAGTTCTCCTTTAGCCAGAAGTGGCTGGAATCCCAGGTCTGGAGCTGTGCTGATGGGGTAATGTCTGGAAAAAAAAAAAAAAGAAAGGAAATCTCCAACATGGAAACACTAAATGCTATGGCAACAAGAGGAGCAACAAACAGGGCTTAAATACACAGGCTCAGCATTAATTTAAGTGCTGGGAATTAGAGAGAGGGAAATCAGTTGTTTATAATGATGTGTTTTATCTGGGATGAGGGGATGGGATCTTATGCCCTTAAACAGCTAGGTAGATGTGCCAGAGACAGAGAGACAGGCAGCGTCCTGGTGCAGGCTGCTGGCTTTCATCAGAATCCCTTCTGGCTACTCAGCTGACCTTACATGTGGAAACTGAGCTCTTCTCACATTATCCCTTTTCCTCAGTCTCCTTTCCAGTCATGTGCTGTAAATACAAAGGAGGGAGCATATCTGTGTAATTTGTTAATCCAGTGATAGGAGTTGGCTGAGCTGCTGCTGCCAAACCCTCCGCTCTTGAGTCACGGAGACATTCCTCCCTTCCCCAAGAGCAGAGATTTTTCTCCGGTGACATCTGAATTGCCTTGTGCTAATTGACAGCTCTCTCTTGAAAACGATGTATGTGTTCAGGCTACGCTGGATTTTGTCCCAGTTTATCCTGGACACTTCACAGGTCTCCCTTCAACCCCTGAATCCCTTGTAAACAGAGCATTTCCATATGTAAACCTGATGACTTATATGCAGAGTAGCCCAAAGAGGTTTTCTTTGTGCCTTTGATTTCCTTTGTGTTTCTAAATCTCTAACCATCATGACACGGTAGTTTCCAGTAAACACCTGGAGGATTGACTGGTAAAAACTAGTCTGAGAGTGCTCAGCGGAAGGTAGGGGCTTTTGAAGTCAGGACATGGGCTTCAGCTCAGCAGACACAAATTGACTGTTTGCACTTCTGCCACAAACTGCCTTTGAGATCCTTGACTTGAAAGGAATCTCCCTTCACTATCCCTTCAAGCTCTGAAGTGTCTGTGTTACAGAGACCACAGCCCACCTGGGTAAGAAATCTCTCCTGTGTGCATGTACAGCATTCACCATAAGGAGGCTTCAGCCCAACCTAAGACTTTGTGAAGCCGCTTCCACATATAACCGCAGGGTGAACGTGTGTGAGGTATTGTCAAGCTGGTCCCGTACAGCACATCATGTTGCAAAGCTCAGTACCTGGATTTCATGAAGTCACAGAATGGCCTGGGTTGGAAAGAACCTTCACAGGACAGGTTGATCATAGCAGACAGGCACAGGACAGTGATAATTTCTCTCTCTCTCTCTTTCTCTCCCCCACCCCTCCCTCCCTCCCTTACTCCCCCCCATCTACCATTTGTTCTTGGATTAATTCCTTCATTTCTTGTATAAGCTCCCTTTTCTAAAATGACAGGATAAGAATGCCCCTCTTTGTGGAATCCTTTGATATCCAAGGAGGAAAAATGTCATTTAGAAGTTACAGATAAAATGTTTTATCAGTGTCACAGCCATATTCCTCTTGGATAAAGTCTCTCATTTATACAAAGAACATAATTGTTGAACAGCTCTCCCTGGTGCTACACTGAAATATATCTGCTTTTGTTGTACAGCAAGAAAGACATTTGTGTTCCTTCATTCAAAGACTTGTTAAACTTCCCAATGTGTGTCCTGGCAAGGCATCGTGAAGAAGTAGGTACAAGGGTGAATAAGAATAATAATGAGAATAGTGATAGCTTTTTTCGGTGGCTGCTGTCTCAGTGGATTTGTGCTCCCCAAGTTGCAGCAATTAAAAAAAAAACAAATCCAAAAGTTTATGGTTTTCATGATTTCATCCAAGTTTCCTCAGAACTGGGGCCAGGTACATTCCAGACGAAGGGATCATTTTTGACCATACGGCTCGATGTCAAGTGTGTTACATTCATTCCATGCGATTTTGTGTTTCAGCTGAGCATAGCTCTCAGAGCTCTCTTCAGGACTATGGCTCTGGTTTTAAGCTAGCTCCTAGGGGACAACACAGTGCCAGTGCTTTCAGGCTCACTCTCCTGCCTTGACTGCACACACCTGAACAGCTACTGTCTCTCTCTATTCAGCACTGGTGCAGTACTGCTCAAGATGCAATGGAAATGTCTGTGACACTCTTTTCTGTTGCAATGCTAATACATTTTGGGTGGAGGTAGAACCCAACACTTGAAATACTAGGCAGTGGGATCAGAAGTCTTACTGTTCAGATAAGCATCTTTTGAACGCTGAAAGGCTTTTGTTTTTCACTACATCAGCTGTGTGCCTCTTGTATCTGGAAAGCAGCCTACAGACAAAGAGCAGGAGAAATCAGCAAGCTCTTAGAATCATAGAATTGTTCAGGTTTAAAAAGACCCTTGAGGTCATTGAGTCCAACCATAAACCTAACACTGCCAACTCCACCACTAAATCATGTCCCTGAGCGCCATGTCTACATGTCTTTTAAATACCTCCAGGAACAGTGACTCCACCACTTTCCAGGATATCCTGTTCCAATGCCTGACCACCCTTTTGGTGAAGAAATTTTTCCTAGTATACAACCTGTACCTCTTTGGCTCAACTTCAGGCTGTTTTCTTTTGTCCCATCACTTGTCACTTGGGAGATGAGACCAGCCACCTCCTCACTCCATCCTCCTTTCAGGTAGTTGCAAAGAGATGTACGGTCCCCCTGAGCCTTCTTTTCTCCAGACTAAACACCCCAGTTCCCTCAGCTGTTCCGCATCAAACTTGTGATCCAGACCCCTCACCAGCTCCATTGCCCTTTTTTGAACCCGCTCCAGCACCTCAATGTCCCTCTTGTAGTGAGGGGCCCAGAACTGCACACAGGACTTGAGGTGCAGCCTCACCAGTGCCCAGTACAAGGGGATGGATGATCACTGCCCTGGCCCTGCTGGGCACACTGTTTCTCATACAAGCCGGGATGCTGTTGGCTGCCTTGGTTGCCTGGGCACAAGCTGGATCATGTTCAGCAGCCTTCTATCAGGTTGGGCACCTGGGCACCCCCAGGTCCTTTTCCACCAAGCAGCTTTCCAGCCACTCTTCCCCAGGCCTGGCGTTTTGTGTGGGGTTGTTGTGGCAGAAGTGCAGGACCCAGCACTTTGCCTTGCTGGCTCTTGAGCTGCTTTGAGTGAGCTATCATTGGAGTCAGAAGTTGGAACTGGTGCTCATGGAGTGTCAGGCCAGACTGAGCCATGTCATCCTGGTAAAAGCTAAGTTGAGTTAATTTGTATTAAATTCAGATCTTTCCCCAGCTTTTGGAGATGAGGAACAAATGGGCCCATGTCTTTTCTTTCCTTTTCTAGTTGTAAGGAAAACTTGAAAGTGCTTTTATTTTACAGACATTTTGAGGGAGTGTTTCAGCAGATACTTTATACATGAAAAAATTCGGATCATGTCTTTACTGTTTTTCCTGATAAACTCTCTGAACAGCTTGAGAACTGACAAGATTATGATAACTATGATAAAGGTGTAGCACAAATACCTGAGAAAGAAAGTAAATTTTAATTAGGGTGTTTGTTTAAAATGCAGGGATTTGTCAGTACATGTTTAATGCAACCCCTCTGTAGACATCTGGAGAAACAATACCAGTCTGCTAAAGACTGACCTCAGTCTGCTCTGTATAGCTGGTATCACAGATATCCATGCGGTTTCACAAGAAACAGTAGCGAAGATGAGTTTTGACCTTTTTGATGCTTAGGTTAAAACCAAGATGAGAATGGAGACTTCTTTAGAGGGAGAAAAAGTCCCACTTTTCAGGCCTTTTTTTATGTCTCAAAAAGGAACAACAACACAGATTCTTCTTGCACTTCCTTTTGCCTTTTCACCTTTCTGCTTCTCCTTATAGCTTGGGAAATGTTAGAAAAGAGCTGTGGTCAAGGCAGAAGTTTCTGGCTGGGGAGTCACCAAGTGGCAAGTAGCCCAGCTGTGTGTCTCTCCTTCAGCCTTGAGAAGCTGACCTTGCAACTGATTCTGGACTTGAAATATCCCAGAATGTTGAAAGTAATGAAACAAAAACATAGCAGTGGTTGCTCAGATGGCAAGGTTTTCTGGGAGCACTGAAAGTCCTGAGCATCATCCCAACAATCATTTCTACCCATTGCTTTGCATATCTTGTACAAAATGACGCAAAGGGAAAGCTCTGCCAGATGTTGCCTTATAGTGTTTTACCAGGGGTGGGAAGTAGTCACACCTCTGCCTTGCATCCTGCAGAAATTAGCAGTGTTGTGGAAAATCAAATCAGTGAATACAAAAAAAAGAGGGCGCCTTCTGCTAAAAGAAGCAGAATCCAGCAGGTTTTATCCACAGTTCTGCTACAGAGTGGCATAGAAGACCCAAACACCTCATTCCTTAAGATAAGCTTCTCAGCTATTTGCATTTGACTTTTCCAGGTTCCTCACTTCCCACACCAAGATTTGATCACCAGGAGAGTGGGCACTGACAGCAGTAACAAAGCCAATAGGAGTCTGCTGTGGTGCTGTTTGAAGAGACAATAGAATTTAAAGGCAAACAAACAAAGAAAACAAAAACAAACCCCTGTCTAAGCATCTCATTTTCAGCCACAGAAACAAATACACTAGGGAGCTTAATCTGTCAGCCCATCTGTCTCAGCCCCTCAAGTGAAAAATTAGATACGTCATCACCTCCTTGCTCAGAACTGAGAGACAGCATTCATTAATTGTTATGAGGCATGAGACAAGTATGTTTAGAAGAAAGATATTCATGTCAACAACCCTAAATCCACCATTGCCATAAAGAGGTTAATTACCTCATGCCTGATTCCAGTCACAATCCAGTCAGGAGATGCATACAGATATTCCACTGAGATTTTGGTATTGTAGACTCAAAGAACCACAGACTGGTTTGGACTGGAAGGGACCTTAAAGCAGTTGCAAACCGCTGCCACGGGCAGGGACACCTTCCACTAGACCAGGTTGCTCCAAGGTCCGTCCAACCTGGCCATGAACACTGCCAGGGATGGAGCAGCCACAGCTTCTCTGAGTCCTTTAATGCTTTCTTGAATGGGGATGGACTAAAATGCCTTCACTAGCCACAGTAGTTGCACTGTCCTCAGGGGAAGAGATGTTATATCAAGATCATAATCAGGGTTAAATTGACCTATCAAATGTGAGGGTTACAAAATTTACAGATGTCTCCAGAAGTGCAATTACCTTATATTCCTGGCACAAGGGATTAGCCACTGATTTTTTCTTATCCTTTGCTTTTTCTGTCCTAACTCAGCCTCTTTAAACATATTATCCTTGTGTCACACAGGGAAAAGACATGATTAAAATCATATGGATAATAATATGGCACTGCTTGCAGGAGGAGGAAAATTATTGATTAGGCCAAGAGATATAGCTGGAAAAAACAGACAAGCTTTCAAGCACACAAGCATGAGCAAGCCCAGAAGCTTGTCAGTTTTTTTCCAGCCATATCATTAAGTATAACAGCAGCTATTTCTTTCTGTGAACTGGCTTGTATGGATCCTCTGGGGGGTACTGTGTGGAGAATGCACTGGGAGCAAGGGAACCCACTAAAGTGTCCATAGCATCCCACTTTATGAATTGGCATATCCTTGGGTGAAAAGTGCCTTAATATCACTCTGAATTCAAGCCAGGATAAGATCAGCTACTAATAAAAGTATTTATTCATGAGATCCAAATTAGATAATGTTGTCACAAAATTTGTAAAGGGGAAACAATGGAAGGAAAAAAACATTCGGGATTCAATAGGGAGAGACTTGTTCTTGCCCTTCTCCCAGCAGTTCATTGCAGCCTTTCCTCACACTCACCTGGCTGTAATGATCTCTATCTACATACCTTTCACCTGAGCCTTAACCTGTAGGAGGACTCAGCTGGTCACATCATGACAGCTCTCAAGACTGGTCTCCCTTTGAAGCCTTCCAGGGATGCAAGTGTCATCTCTCTCTCTCCAAAACGAGTTTGTTTCTTTTCTATCCAGGTAGGAGCCTGAGCATTCTTCATAAAAATGTTGGTTGCTTGTCTTCCTTGGGGATTTAAACATCTTTGTAAAGGACCAGGTATTATTTTTCATTCTTTTTTTGATCTCTTGCCCATGCATTATGCTTCCTTCCGCCTCCTCCCATTGCTACACATGTGTGACTCTGCATTTGTGATCTTACACTTAACCCTATATATCATAATAATCTTTACTGTAACAAGTGAGACCCCACCAGGAGTACAGCTCAGGAGCCCACACCACAGGAGGGATGTGGAACTACTTGAGGAAGGCCAGAGGAGGCCACAAAGATGCTCCAAAGTCTGAAGCAGTTCTGCTCTGGAGACAGGCTGAGAGAGCTGGGCTTGTTCAGCCNTTGAGGAAGGCCAGAGGAGGCCACAAAGATGCTCCAAAGTCTGAAGCAGTTCTGCTCTGGAGACAGGCTGAGAGAGCTGGACTTGTTCAGCCTGGAGAAGAGAAGGCTCTGGGGAGACCTTAGAGCAGCTTCCAGTGCCTAAAGGGGCCAACAAGAAATGTGGAGAGGGGCCTTTGACAAAAGGCTTTAGTGCCAGGACAAGGGGGAATGGCTTTAACCTGACAGAGGGGAGATTGAGATAAGATTTTAGGAAGTTCTTCATCCCCTGTGAGTGTGGTGTGGCACTGCACACAAGTTGACCAGTGTTTGTGCTTGGGACTGAAGCACCTGCTGCAAAGCAAGGTTTCTGCTTTGAGTAAAGGTACTCACAGAATGTGCTATGGAGTTGGCTGTTTATTCAGTTCTGTGTTAATAAATGAAGAGTTATTTTGCACAACAGGTAAGATGGGTAAAGCAAAAGCGTTTTGGGATGCTTAAAGAAGTGCTTAAAGTGTGCCCATGGCTGCAGCCCAGACCAAATAACTGCTTGGCAATTAATACTCAGAACATCTATGTGTAAGCTTCTGAAGAGTCAAAAAAGAGTACAAAAAAGGTAAATGCCTTTCATGGGAAACCCACTATCTAATGGAAATTAATCTTCCATAAATATATTTCTTATTCTGGGGAACTGCAATGAATAAAAGAAACAATTTTCTGTGGAGGCTGAAATTAGAAGTTCATTGCTTGTTATCTCCAGGGAATTCATGTTTATTTTGTTAAACATTTTACTAACACTGGGAAAATATTCTCTTTTCTTGAACATTTGCCCTTTGTCACATTGCCAAAGCTTTACAGAATGATAAATCATTCTGTAGTGACAGTAGTGCTATTATTTCTCACTTGTAACATAAGCAATTTTTTTTGGTCTAAATTTTTCAGACATCTTGTAGAAATATTTCAATGGGGCCTAACGCCTGCATATTTGAGCTACGAGAAAAAAGTGCATGAAGTAGTATAAAAAAAAAACATTATTCCTGTGGAAAAATCAGTCAATGCTCACATAGATTGCTTATACCAATAGGGCATGTACCTTTGACAGTGAGATACACATAGTAAATAGTGGGAAGAGAAATGATTCCTGGTACAACATGCAGTTAGATAGTTGATCATTTCCACAGCATACCTCTGGGAGCAAAACCTTAGCAAGTTTGAAAGGTGAATTAAACATAGGTATAGATAGAAAAAGCTAAGGAGTATAATTGCTAAATTGTAAACACTTTAGAAGTTGAATTAGTCTTTGTTAGTGGAGAACAGGATAAAACTGAGCTGGAACAGGTTATGCCAATAAGTCTATAACTGTTGAAATATATAGTCCTGATCGTTTCTGGAGGCAGAACCCTATACAAGGAGGATACTCAATCTTGTCTGGCCTGACTGTGCTTGTGTGACAACATTCTAACAGATCTATGAACCCTACGCCTGAAAGAAAAGGAGGGATTGAGGAGTGAGGCATTTGGGTAGAGCAGTTCGTAGTCCAATAGTGAAATAGCAGGGGATACTTCAGGTCAGCCCTGAAGTGAACTGCAAGAGCCATTCAATAATAGAAGCCATCCATTATCACTCAGGCACAAATATTTTGAAAGGAAAGATTCTGGAGAGGCTCAGCAAAGCTGGCTGGCTCATCAGTCTGATGAGATTTCTATAAAGAAGTCACAGTACTTGCAAGGTTGCCAATTTTTAAGCAGTCCTCTCAGCCAACTTCTTTATTTCCCTCCTCTCACTACCAAACACGATTAGATCATATTATGATTGTAATGCCTGCCAAACTTCATCTCCAGTTAATCATACTGAGCACTGTGACCTTATAGAAGATTCTTATACTGATTAATGTGTTTACTCTGTGCCTATGTACAGAGGGGAAAAGAAAAGTCTCACCAACTTATTTCTAATTACTAAGTATTAAGGCATCCTGATTCATGTTTGTATCTGTCCTCTTTTTGCAGTTGATATGTCATACTTCAAAGGAAAAGACTGCAAAAGAAAGCAGTGCTTCCATCTTAGTTGTGGTCACATGGAAGAAGGGGATGATACAACAGTAGATACTAAGATGCTCCAAAGGCCGGAGCACCTCTGCTATGGAGACAGACTGAGAGAACTGGGCTTGTTGAAACTGGAGAAAAGAAGGCTCCTGGAAGATCTTAGAGAAGCTTCCAGTGTATAAAGGGACTAACAAGAAACGTGGAGAGGGGCTTTTGATAAGGGGAGGTAGTGACAGGAAGAGGGGGAATGGCTTTAACTGACAGAGAGGAGATAGGGAGGAGATATCAGGAAGAAGTTCTTCCCTGTGAGGGTGGTGAGGCCCTGGTACAGGTTGCCCAGAGAAGCTGTGGCTGCCCCATCCCTCGCAGTCTTCAAGGCCAGGTTGGATGGGGCTTGGAGCAACCTGGTCTACTGAAATTTGTCCCTGCCCATGGCAGGTGGTCTTCAAGGTCTCTTCCAACCCAAACCGTTCTATGATTCTATGAAATACACTTCACATAACCAGAAATAGGGAGACCTCTATCATCTGCATCTTTTTGTTCCCATTTGTTTACACTGTGGCCCACATGGCTTCTTTTGCTTGAGAAAATCATTAAACATTTAAAGCAGCTCTGGTCAGTAAGGCTTTACCTTGCTAAAAAGCAGAGAAGAGCTGGCACTGAAAGCCAGTTCTTCATGTAGTACTTATCTGCCACCCTTCCAGCAGATGTACTCTACAGAAGCAGGCAATATTTTGTTTCATGATGAATGGCAACCCAGACCCAGGCAATCTGTCCTGTGAGATACAGATTTGCAAATTAAATCAATATTACATTTTATTTTTCTATATGGCATGCAGCCTTCAACAGTTCACTGGACTGCTTTTGGGTTCAGCTTATCTTATATCAGACATCCAAATGTCAGTGTTCACATCAAAGCAGTCATCTAAAACACTTGTCTAGTGCATGCAGAAGAACAGAATACTCAACCTGATGCTGATTTTTAAAAGAGAGCTAATAAATCATATACCAGAGTTTTCTAGATCTCTACACTTATAATGAAGAGCACCTAAAGCACTAACTCAGGTATCTATCTACTATCATCTAACATTTGATGAGATGGATGCTATTTTCATGTCTGAAATGTAAGACTCATGGAAGAGTACAAAAGGCTGGAGGCCAGTATTGGACATGTCAGTTGCATTAGACCTTAGATCAGGAATAGAAGATGAGGTAGGAGAACCAGTTTTCACTGATTGACTCCTGTTGTAAAAGCAAAAATGACATGTACTATGAAAAGGAAAGTGACTGCTGTATGCTTTAGTTATGCACTGTAATATTCCATCACACATAACAGTCCTGCTAAGTTGGTCATTGAGTTGCTATTGTAGTCTTCTGCCTAAGATCTCTTACTCATAATCACCTCTAGGACAGTTGTATCTTTAAAGCAGAGAGATAAGACCTGCATGTGAAAACTAATTAAACATTTCAAGGCGTTAGTATTGGCTTCAGCCTGCAGATTCTACTGTTACCAGCTAACTGTCTAAAAGGCAATGTTTACTATGTGACTCAGGAAAGACGCATAGTTTATGGATTTTAACACGTCAAAACATTTGGGAAACACAGCTGAGGAGATCAACAAGAAAAGAATTTCCCTCAGAGATCAAATAAATGAATGAACTCAATTGTGCTTCTGTCTTTGACAGTGACAACTTCTGAAGGCACAGAAAAGCTGTGGATAGTTATGACATAAATAGGCTATACAAGAAATTTCTTAATGTTTGCTTTGACAGTGTTTGAGAAAATTCTTCATGAGCACATTTAATGCAGGAAGAAATATTATATTTAATTTACAGTTTTGCATGTAGTCACATAGATCTACATGATGAAGTTACTTGAAGTGGTGTACATTAACTATGTCTACAGTGCCTGGAAAGGGTGGTCCCATGACTGCCCCAGGAGATGAATTGCCTATCTGCCATAGGATGAGTCTGAGGCATGGCCTTTAATTTCAGCCAAGTCTCTACTGGCTAATCATCAGGATCCTTATGGACTTGCTCTCTTGGCCACTGAACTTGGTCTTTCCGTTCACTTCAGTGGCTTTGGATCAAGCTGTTTTGGGTTAAAAATGCATGAAGAGAAATCTAAAATAATGAGAGTCTTCACATATCAGACAATGACTGAATACAAGCAATGGAATTATGAACAGAACCAAATATATAGGGAAAATCCCCACAATAGTCAATACTCTTTAAGCACAAACTAAATATCCTCTACTGGATCCAAGACTGGCTCTTCTGAGGTTCTTTCTGAATCAGTTTAGACTACTCAGAGCAGACTTCTCTGCACAGACTTTTCTTTCCTTGCATGATTTTGTGTGTTATAGTGCAATGGAAGTTGGGAAGGTTTCAAGGTGCCATCAAAAGATAGCAGAGGTTTAAAGCTATGCTGTCATGAGGTACATGCTCTCACTGCGGTTTCAAGATAGAGAAATAATAACAAGGGTGGACAAATGTGGATTTTCTAGCAGGACAGAGTGCAATGGAATAGATTATTCCTTTCTTCTGCTGCTTAAGCTTGTAACATTGAAGCCCTGCTGGAGAAAACAAGAATTGCTATTATTTCTTTTCTATTCATTTTTGTTGCTCCTCTTCTACAAAGAAATGTTCAAAGTAACAAAGATCAATACCCTGTCTGTCAGCTTGCATGCCACTGACTGCTAACAGGCAAGGGAAGCAACAACAGCATGGTAAAATCTTTTACTTTGCTTCAGCTGAGTTTTCCCAATCTTTAAAGGGAAGCAGCAGTGTTGATTTCCAATCCTGGAGGCTGCTATATAAACATTTATTTAAAACTCTGATACACCAATTAACAATGAATGTTGAAGGCTATCTTACGTAGAAACTCCTGTCACTCTTTCAATGTCTCTGAAGCAACTGGTCTAGTGCTGATCTGTTGGTAATCCCAGTGGGAAATCTGGTCTGATGGAATCTATTTCTTTTTATTTCTTGTACAAAGCAGGCAGCACACTGAAAAATGAGAGCCTCATTCCTCTTTGCTGCTGAGGGCAGCAGCTGCAGGAATGATAGCAGTGCTCCACATCTCTGGAAGTGTGGAAAGGCCAGCCAGCCCAGAACTCAGGTTGAAAGCTTTCTGTGTGACTTCTGATATTGCCACTTTTCAAAGTTTTAGTTATGGCTATGCACTAATACCTCTATGCTTCAAAACCCTTAAAAAGTGACATTTAGACCCACTGAATTCAGTGAGATTACTGGCTTAAACAAAGTTAAGTAGATGCCTAAGTCTTTGCTAGTTCAGAGCTGAAAAATCATTGCAGTCATTACGGTGTAGTATCTTTGTGGATATTTTAAACAGAGGTCTTATGAGCTATACAAGGTCTTCCTTTAACCTGAATGAACCTTTTAGTTTATGGGGTTTCTTTTGTCTTTTTGCTTGGTTAAGAGTTTATAAGTCTTCTAAGTCTCCTCAACATAAATAAAAGATTTATATCAAGTGGCATTTTTTTGTAGCATTAGATACACAGGTGATTTCCTGGTGCAAACAGATCATGACATCACTGCCTAAAAAGCAATAAAAGGAAAATCATTATGAAACATTTTTCCTTCATGTTCTCCAAAGTTTTAAGTGAAACATCAGTAGTGGTCTGGCATGCCAGAGTTTGAAGATGACAAGGATGACATGGAGAATAAATATGTGGTAGCAGGATCATTGGGACTGTCAACTGCCACATCAGTGTCTGACAGGGATGGAAGACAAGATGTTACTTTTGAGCAGTTGTTTTTCAGCATCTAGTTTTTTACTAGCTGAAGATGCTGATGGAGTTTGGGGATTTTTTTGTTGTTGTTGTTTGTGTTGTTTTGATTTTCAATAAAATTGAAGACATGGCTGCAGACATTGGCATGAGACATGCTGAAGACATTGCCATGAGATTTTGATCAGTGTATCTCTTTATATGATGAGATCAAATTTTGCAATGCCCTGGTGACCTTGTCCAGTTGTTCTCAGAATGGACCACTGTTCTGAAAGATCTCATCCTCTTCAACTGTTAGGGTTTTCTTCTCTTTCTGAACCATTGTATTTTTATTGTCTTTGTCATATTATTCAGGTCCCCCTCTTTTGGTCAAGGTCAGTCAAGTCAATCAAGAGAGATGGACAGAAAAACTGGGAAATTATTTAACTGGATGTTAAATGATGGATGGAAAGATAGATGGTGTGTTACAGATTATTTACTTGCATGACATGCAAGACAACTGTATAGAAGGTGAATGACTTCATTACTTCTTGTAGTTAGAATTTCAGTTATTCCTAACTAGGCTTTTTCACAGCTCATTCATAAGGACACTGATAAATTTGACCTAGAGGGACAGAGAAAGTAAGCCTTCATTTCAGTTTTTATGGGCACCAATGAAAGGAGAAAAGGAGATCACCAAAAAAACTGCACTTCAAACTAAGCTCTTTTTGTTAGACAGCACTGCTCAAGTCTTACATCACTCCATTTTCTAACTGCAATGTAGTATCAGATTGTGTGAATCCTATTTCCAGAAGTGCTATACTTCCACATTTCCAGTTTGGAAAATCAGACTTTTGTCACTTCTGAAAAGCTGACCTTCCACGAATCACTTGCAACACAGATTTTTCTGACCTTTATTTCATGCACATCTTCATCTGGCTTGACTTCATGCTGCAGTGCTAGGCTAGCCTTCAAGGTGAAGCATGGTTAAGTTTCTGTCTCAAAATCGTATTCTCATCTTGGCTTCCACACTGACTCGTATGTATCCATTATCATAAAACTTAAACCCAACTTAAAAGAAACTCAAAACAGTTGCTAAATTTCTATGTCTGCTGTTTTGGTGATCAGTTTGAAGTTGCTATAAAGACTGAAAGTTTTATTCATTAACCTAGGAAGCCTTATTTCTTAAATTACGAACCAAGAATGTATACCACAAGAATGACTGAATCTGCAGGTTATTCATTTCCATGTAGGGAAATACGTAATGTTTTGCTACCCCCTTAGACTATAATATCAGACTATACTAGACTATAATATCAGACGTAGACTATAATAGCTGACTGATTGATAACTAGGCTTGTCTACGGGCTAGTTTTAATTTTAAACCAAATCTTCCACTTGTTTATTTTCTTACGCATTGCTATGGTGAAGATCATCACAGACTGTACAGAAGCGAAACACAGAAGGATCACTGAAAAAAACATCCAAACAGATTAAAACATGAAATAATAACTGAAAAAAAAGAAAAAGCATATTGCTGGTTAGGTGCTGTTAAGCAGTCGTGTTCTTCTGGCCATATTTTGCTGATCACTTGCCCAGAAATGTATTTGGAATCAGATTTTTTAAACTAGCTCCATTTTCCTGTAAAAAGTCTTTTTAAAAAAGACAATCATTACCCTTGTCATTACCAGTCCTATTAGATCAGGGTCTGTAGTGTGTGCTGGCACTACAGCTCCCAGCTCTTTTTGGCTTCTCCCATTCTCACCCATTTAGCTTTCCTGGACTGTGATGCCTTAGTCACTGAAGATAAACATCCCACATAGTGATGGGAATAGTTTGTGGAGCTCAGGCCAGGAAAAGCTGCACAAAGTGCCCTTGCCTATGGATGCCTGTGTAGGTAGGCTGCCACAATTCTACTGGGGTTCAGAAATGCTAGATATTGCATTGCACACATTTGGCAAAGTTGAAGCCCAAAGGGCAATGTATGCTTACTCTCAGTACTGCTAGAAACTTACAAAATGTTCCTCAGATGTTACAGTGAGGTCTGGGATTTCTTCTAAAAATGTGTTTTAAAGGCAAACACTTTGCAATCTCTCCTCTAAAAGGTGATTATCCAAAAATAATGCTTTGAGGGGAGGAATAAAACATTAGTGCTAATCAGTCATTAACTGCTTTTTCTGCTACTCTTAAAGCTCCAGGACCGATTTTCATTTGAACTTTATTTTCCCTCTGAGATACAAGCCCTTTCCAGCCTCTAAGTGAGCCCATTTTCTTTTACAATGTCTTTCAAATAGTTTATTCAGGTCTTGTTTGAGTGGGATGGGTATTACTGGCCAGTCACTAAAGTTCAAGATGTAACTCCACCAACCCTGCTGGGAGCACGTTTGAGCTCAGATGATTCAAACTCTTTCTTTGGCAGAAGACTACACTAGTTTCAGTGGGAATTTTTGTCTGTGAGGGAAGAAATGGGGTCCAAATGTTCTTGTAAGAAGGATGTCCTGTGAAGGCATCCAATCTGTAGTAGTGTAAATGAATAACATTGAAAATCACAGATTTCCTTCAGCAGAAGCTCTGGACATTTGGAACATAATCAGGGCCATTTGGGATTGATTCATCTGAGCAGAAGTCACAAAAAGAAGAAAGTTTTCTGGTAATGTTTCAGTAACAGAAGAGACTTCAGTAGTTTGTGAAAAAGGTTTGGGGGGTGAGGAAGGGGGCAAGTTCACTGAAAAAAGTCTGTCTGGCTCTGAGACAGTCGTTTTATTTGAGTCCAAATTATTTTTATCCACAACTATACATTCAGCCCTAATTATTCTGCACCGATTCCTCTCAAGCATGTCAGTCCAGAGCTTCAAGTACAGAACTGGGGTGAAGTTACTGTGTATCTTTCATGACCTGCCACTGCAGGATATGAACCATAGGTCATCTCCCTGCATGTCAGTTTTTCACTAAGATAAAACAGTGGCATTCTTTCTGTTCTTGCAGACTGGACCACACAGTGTTTTCATGTCTCAGATTTGCTGGCAGATTATTAGGAGTACAAGTTAGTGGTATTAATTACACATTAATTATTCACTCAGTGGTCAATTATAATTATCAAATGTCTTGTTTTACTCTAGGTTGAGAGGGATTGCTAGCTGCTTAGAAAGGGCTATTAAGGTATGGTAACTCTATCCATTTTTACAATCCAGTTTCAGCAGAACATAATTTTCAAGCCTGTACTCTAAGTGTGTTCAGCAACAGGGCACATACAAACATTGCAGCCAAATGCTACAGTAAGATTCCTCAGCAGTACAGACACATGGTGAAGAGCTTTTAGCTTTCTTTCACGGAGGATTACATATAGCAAGAAATATTTGGCCAATGCAATGTGCCTGGTTTGGTCTCTGCCTCTTAATAGGAATGCAAAAGTGCATTCAGCAGCACCGTGTAAGTTGCCCAGAGTTATTCCTGGTGTTACAGTGACATCCTACTAGACAACTCAATCAAACAGGCCATGTGCAAATCTATGTGATCATGGCTGAGTTTGCTTATTTGACTGCTAAGCCATTCTCTGAGGAGGCAGTGCTGCAAGGTGCCAAACTAAGTTAAGCACTGTAATGTTGAGTACAACTGGATTTCCTGGTAGCATAATTACCTTCCCTCAGAGAAAAGAAAAACAAGAAGATGTCAGAGATCTTTCAGCTTTCCCCTTTAGCCCATCCATCCATCAAGCAGAAAGGCTACTTTTCCACCCTAAACCTGAAGGTGTCCCTGCAGGTCTGCTCCATCCACAGGTCCAAGACAGCTTCACCTGCTCTTTTTCTACTGTGTTGAACGTCTTGCCACAGGAACTGACCCTAAGAAACAAACAGCTGTGGCCCTTATGGGTATCTTTTCCCAGGGGGTTCTGACCTTTATGAGAAACCCAAGTGTTAGCTCCTCTGCGTCTGGCCTTAACACTCTCTTTCCGTGTGTCCAGCCTCATTCAGTGCTCTGGGATTTCCCTTCACAGCACACACCAAAACCAGATTTTGTCTTACATCCTCATAAGACTCTCCCTCAGAGACATCTAAGCCTCAGATATCTGTAAGCAACTGAAAGGACTTACTAGGTTAAATAGTTTAATTGCTTACTAGAAACGAGGGCTATGAAATAAACTGATCATGATTCCACAGACATTAGAATCACAGAATGGTCTGGGTTGGAAGGGACCTTAAAAATCATCCAATTCCAAGCCCCTGCCACAGGCAGAGCCACCTTCCACTAGACCAGGTTGCTCAAAGCCCCATCCAGCCTGGCCTTTAAATAGTTTTGTGTTTCTTTGTGAAGAGGTAAGGGCTCCCCATTTTCATTGTTTCATCTGGTTTGGTGGGGCTTCAGTTTTTTCCTTATTTCTTTTTAATTCCTGCCACTGAAAGGCTTGTTAAAGGAACCCACACTTGGAGTTAGGGAAGAGCATTGGTTCCATTGTTGGGAGACATGCAGAAAGTCAAATGGCAGCAAAATGTCCTACAAGTGCCATGTCACGTTGACATGTTCTGAGCAGCACTATATGCCATAATGGTTACAAACTTGGCATCTATCTCAGGTCTTCTTATATTAGTATTTTTAATGGTGGGTTTACATCAGTATTATGAGATTTGGAGGGAAAAACCCCATCATGAATACATTGGTATTGTTTTATATCAAGGGTGAACAAACACTAGTCATGTATAACCTAAAGAAAGGTCTGGATAGAGGAATTCACCCCATGACAGACCACCTGAAGCTGTAATGGATTTTCCACCACAGTAAACTACTCAAGGTTTCCACTGGCTACTGCTCTCAAATTTTTGAGGTTGCTCAACATGCCTAGAGCTTTACAAACAGCTGTAGGTATTTGTTAAACCTTGTTGAGATACTTGAGTTTCTACTCCAGAGCAAACGCCAGCATTTCAAATCTTTCCTCTCACAATATATATATATAAAAATTGCAACTGAAATGAAATTGAAAAAGTCAGATTTAGAGCTATGAAATATGTCCTTTGGATGGTATTGAAAAACTGCAGGAAATATATTAGATAAAATAAAGTATACTGCTATGAACTGTAAGCAGAAGACCAGATAAAATCAGTATCGTGTGGTAATAGAAAAGGCAGAAACAGAATATAGCACAAAGATAAAATCCAAATTAAATAGATTCCTTTGTTTGGATTGAACATTTCCCCAGTATCAACAGGTTCTGACCAAACATCTCAATTTTGCCAAAATTGCATTTCCTGGCAGAAATGTACTCTGTAAAAAAGTTTTGACTAGCTCAAGACCTCATATGCCAAGTGATTCCTTTTGTGTTTTGTGGTTTTCATCCACTATGGAGTGAACTTTTAGTGAGCCTCATTCATTCATCTGCCCCACCATAAAAATACATGGCTATTTTAAGCACATTGTAAAGTGGAACATGTCATTTGGCCAGGCTGCCTGGTCACTGGAGCATGGGCCAGGAACCCCAATCTACACCCACCCAATATCAGGGGCAGCACCCTGGGATGCATCAACCCCTGGAAGTCCAAGGAGGGGGGATATCCAAAGTGCCTCCCTCTGGAGACATCCATAATTTCAGCTCACCCACAGCAACTGGGATGACTCACATAAATAGATATTCTCGTTCCTGTTTCCTCCCCCTTTGCAATATCTTTCTTTCCAAAACGAAAATTGCTACCTCAGAGCTGAGCGCTGCGTCAATAAACCCATCACAAAAGGGATCGGCTGCCAGAGTCCAGAAAGGGTTAAGGCAGCAGTTGGAGAGGTTTGGGGTGACGTCGTGCTTCTGGATGCCTGAGAAGTCTCTTGAAGGTAGTTCCCCTCTGGTGAGGATGGGAGAGAGCTGAGGTCTGAAATCCGAGATCCCTCGCAGCCCGGAGCTGGTGAGGTCCCAGTAAAAGCTGTTTGCCTGCTTTCCTTTCCCGAGCAGTCATACTGCTGCACTGGCCCGGGCACTATGGAGCAAGCCCTCTGGACACATGTAGGACTCACTCTGCTCCAGCTCCTGCTCATCTCCTGCTTGCCAAGAGGTACCGTAAGTGAGCGTGTATGTTCCCGGCACGGCCGAATGAGTCCCTTCAGAGAGGTTTGATCTCATGTGCTGTCATGGGAAGCAGGGACATCTGCAGGGATGGTAATAACAGAAAGAAGGGGCTCTGCTTTATTTATTTTTTTTCTTGCCAGCATGGAGTGTGTGTGGGGGGGAGGTTTGTCCAGGGATGATTTCCAGGCAAACTTAATGGGCTTAAAGAGAAACAACTGGCTGCATTTGTTTGCCAGTGGCCATAAGGAAAAGGGTATGCAACCACTCTGCTTACTACTGCTTTATTTTCTCAACACTGAGCTAAGGAAATTGTGATAAAAAGAGGCATTTAAGTCTCTGAATTGTAAAGCGTAATTTGTTTAGTTTGGCAAGACAGAGACTTTCCTCTCCAGCCCCAACACCGAGAATGAAGGCAAGGGAGGAAAAAAAGTGAAGGAAAAAAAGAAAACAAAAGCCACACATTGTTTCCGATCTGGGCTTTAGTTCTGCCAATATTATTCTTTCGAAGAGGAAGCCTCGTTAAAGCAGAATGATCTTTTTTATATTTAAGCCTCACCCCAGTTTCTGCTGAACCAGCATGTATGGTTTCTTCTTGATAAGGTTAAACAAAAAGCAGTTACTGCTGAGTGCAGATTTGCTGTTGTTATTTACACATGGAGGTGGCCGGAGCTGCTGGCAGCATCTCGCTGTTGGCACTGCTGGCTGCTTCCTCAGGAGCTGCAGCCCTAAGGACCAGAAGGTTATGTGCCCTCACATCACCCACCGTTCAGGCTGCTGCAGACCCTGGTGCACCTGGCAAGGTAACTACTTGCTATTGGCGGAGCTGTCAGGTATGCAGGCACTGCGATTGGGATAGCTATCAACCATCTGTGTCAAGGACAGTGCTTCAGAGCCCACCTGACCTGGGGCTGAAGAAAAGGGTCTGCCTCTGCCATGCTCTGCCATCGCCTCCGAGGCTAGGGTGAAGGTGACAGGCAGCGATGTCTGCCCACTGGTGCCTGCAGCATGACCTCCTGCCAATGCTCCTCTGCGGCATGAGCACAGAGAGCCTCTCCACACCTCCATGCCACATACACTGACTTGACCCTGCCACCCTCCGCCCCGTGCCACCTTGCACACTGACCAGGAGAGGTGGCTCCATGACACATGCTGGAAGGGCACAGAAACAAACAGCTGTCAAAGCAGCGAGGTGGGTGACAGATCTCTCCTCCTGCCAGGGCAGCATGTCTCCATCATGGTGTGAAGCTGGCCTGCTGAGGGGGCAGGCACTGGGCTGCTGGTGACAAGGGGAGACAGGACAATGAAGGGCAAGGAGATGAGGGCTGTCAGACTTCAAGCTTGGGAAGGAGGATGCTGGTTCCTGACACCAGCTCCTCACACTCCAGGAGCAGTGCGAGAAGGGCCTGTGGGGCACATGGAGGAGAGCCAGCTGTCCTTCTTGTCCCATCTCCTTCCTGTCTGTGCCTCCCCTGCCCTGTTTCTGGTGGAGTGGGCATATGCCCACAGCTGCTGACAAGAGGAGGGAGCCAGGAGCTCCCCTCCGGCAGCAGTGCAAGAGGCACTCAGAGACAGGGGAGCAATTCAAGAGTGCAGTGGTGGCCTTAGCATGTCAGGGCAGGTTGGAAAAGAGCATTTTGCCTCCTCCCCACAGATGTATCCAATTTTTATCCCTATTTATCACACCCAGTTGTACAGGGCCTGCCTCAGGAGTTAGGGGCAGGAGCCGGGGAGGCCTGGGAATTGATTTTTGGAATAAACTTGAAGTGCAAGTGACTCATATTTCCTTAAAAATATATGTGTGCTTGTTTCTGCCTATCTAAACCCTTCCCAACCTCTCTTCCCCTCCCCCTCCAGCCTCTGTCTAGAGAAGTAGAGGCCAGATGCACTCAGACACATCCAGATGCATTCAATCTTAGCAGATGGGTTACTTCAGTTCACATGTTTAGGTTCCTAGCATGGACAAAGTGACTTGTTTTTTGTTTTGGAGAAAAGCTGGGGTTACTTACTCTCATACCCAAGGCCATTGCAAGGGGCTCCCAGAGGTCCCTGCAAGCCTGCTGGTGGCCAGCATTTGGGTCTCCATTGACCCACCAGGAAACCTCACCACCACAGAGCCCCACGGGTGTTTCCAGCAGCACGAGCTCCCTTGGGGACGTGGATGCTCCTCTCTGTCCTGCAAGACCAGAGATGTGGTGCAAATGGGGAGGGAGCCCATAGGGCAGGGAGGCAATCTGTCACTGGGAACAGATGGGGACATCTGCAGTTCTTGGTTAGGGCTTGACTATACACCCCTGTGAGGAGTAAAATTTGGGATGGAGGGGGTTTGCTGCTGTCTGTATGGACTATTTCTATCTGGGTAGCATTAACTTCAAGTAAACTGCCAGCATGCTCCAGGTCTCACACCACTGCAGCAAGCAAGAACTCAAGACAGGCCCAGCACCACTCCTCCATGTTTATAACACAAGCACATTCTCATGTTATGTAGTCATGAATTTCAACACGGCAGCTGCTTCTTCTCCACATACTCCCAAATATTCTTACCTATTGCAGAATCCTGGCTTTGTCCCCCAGACCCCGTTAGGAAAGGCATCAATGCTGTCACTAACTCATTTGTTATCTGTTCCTGTTCCTTGTCTTGCATCACAAAATCTCTTCCTGATCCCACTAGTATAACTTCTGTGGCCAGAATAAGCTCCTTTATCCCAGAAGAAAATCAAGGTCTGAAGGGTAATGAGGCAACTTCTGAGTTTTAGACTTTACCCTGGCTATTTTAGCCTTTCATGGCCCTTCTTGGATGAAGCCAGCACCTCTAAGAAAATCACAAATGCCAGCTGACAATTACAGAGACAAAACTGAAGGAGGAGGAGGTTTAGGGCAGACTTCTTCAGGTTGCTTTTGATGCTAAAACCATCCTGGCTAGTGGCATAGGTGGCTGGTGATTTAAATCCAACTATGACAAGAAAGATAAAGGTGTCCCTGCCCATGTCAGGGCATTGGAACTAGATGAGCATTAAGGTCCCTTCCAATCCAAGCCAGTCTATGATTCTAAATAGAAAGGAGAGGATATGAGGGCTTGGTACAAGAAAATGGGGAAAACAGCAAAGTTTTGACTCAGGAGGTGTGGAGTAGGGCTTTATTTTGCATATTACAGCTGACCTTCAGGGAACAAGGGCTGCTGACATGTAGAAAGAAAGGGAACAGGAAATTTCCTATAGGAACGAGCATCTTATCCAAGAGCTGTCAATCATCTCTGCAGCAGTGGGTAGACCAGGCAACAGGAGGGGCTGCAGGACATGTAGATTTATTGAAAGAGGAAAATGGTGGGAATGATTGGGCATCACAACTGAGGTGATGTTGGCTGAGGGGTAGTGGGATTAAGAAGGCTTTAACATGTAGAAAGACTGAATTAACAGTCCTGTTTTCAGTTAGGACTGGAAACAGAAAACCCAAGAGCTATTTGTGTTAATGCAGTTTTTGCATTAACCCACTGTTACATTGCTTAGAGGGGCAAAGTATGGATCTCACAAATAGGAACAATTTTTATCTGGCTTTTCTTTTAGACAAAGCAAAACAAGGCAGTGTGGAGAGAGATACAAGCTTTGGAAGTCACATGGGGAATCCTGTTAATGACCTGATGGAGACCTCAAATATATTTTTTTTATTGAAGTAACAATTCTTTTCTCCTTGGAGGAGAAGTGTTGGGAGTTTAGAGTTTGTTTGTCATAGCCTAGTTAAGAGTAGAAGCTTACAAATGTAGAAAGGGCACAACTGCAGGAGCACAATGAAATAAACCTATGGTCTATCAGGAACACCATCAGGACTATTTATACCTGAATTTATATCTACTAAACACTATATCACAATAGAAAACCTGGAATAGAGACCTTCCTGTTTGAAAACATTAGGCAGACCCCAATTCCTGAACCAAAACAGAATGTACCTTCTCCTTTTTTTCTATGTGAAACATGATCTGGATTGTTAAAAAGGCTGACAAGTGGTCTCATAGAACAGTTAGGGTTGGTCCAGCAGAACACATTTGTACATACACTAGACAGGTTTTCAGTGCTTTTCTTAGAAAGAATATGCATCAGTAGTTTAGTCTGCTCTGAACACAACTGTGCATTTGGGACTTAAAAAGACTGTCAAGTTAATGTACATTTATTAGGAGGACAAATTTAGCTTAGCATACTAAATTTACTAGATGATCTTTAAGCTCCCTTCCAACCCTAACCATTCTGTGATTCTATGATTTCCTTCTATTTTCACCCACTGGCTTTGATTTTTTCAAATAGAAATCCTTTCTTTTCCCCCCTCCGTACTCTCACTGCTGTGTGAAAGCACATGCCAATGCCCAATACATGATGCTCACTGACTCTACAGGAGATGCAGTCTAATTTTTCAATAAAGGTCTGTGACCCATAAGCTAAACAGAGTGAGTAAAACTAAAACAGGGATGTATTTTATCTCCATCTATTAGGAAACCAGGCATTGTTTTTGCATAATAGGTTATCTGAGGCAAAAAGAGATTAAGAATAAAGAGCTTCACTTTCCTTCATTATTAATGATTTGGGGTACACTGTTTTCAAAAAGCCCCAAAAACACCTCTTAAAGGGAACATCTCTCTTCCCTTCCAAGGTCTTGGCCTTACTTAGATCAAATGGAGAGTTTTGCTATTCATCACAGTGCAGCCATGGTTTCACCCAACATGTTTCTCATTTCCAGCTGATAAGTTCTCTACCTTGTGTGTGCTCAAAGCTCTTCTTGTTGTTAATGACTACAGGCATCATACTTACGGGGTTGGGACCAGCTTGCACATCTGTGCAATGACAGTAGAGATGAGGGTGATGAGGCCCTGGCACAGGATGTCCAGAGAAGCTGTGGCTGCCCCATCCCTAGCAGTGTTCAGACCAGGTTGGAAGGGCCTTGGAGCAACCTGGTCTAGTGGAAGGTGTGTAGTGGGACTGGATAAGCTTGAAGGTCCCTTCCAACCCAAACCAGTCTGTGATTAAAACAGGAATAAAACTGAGACATGTGAAAAAAATAAAATAATAAAAAAAAAAGATACCTGTTTCACCTAGGTTTCACCTCTGTTGGAACTATTTTTTCTTTTACATGAGAGAGCTTCATTTCACACTTATTTCATGACCAAGCATTCCCTAATAAAAGCCTTAGGAAATTGCTCCTGCAAACTTCATTTCTGCTGCAGAAGGCAGTAATCGGTTTTGAGCATCATGCTGAAAAATTAAAATGTAATCAAATAAAAAGGGGCCTGTTCCCTCATGGAACATGAACTGGTTGAATAACCACTTTGCAAAAGTCATCCTCTACAGATGGCTTCAATTTTACAGATATATCTATTTGTATCTGCTCTGATTTACAATGTGCTCTTAATTCATATGGCACTTTTCAAAGCAATTTAAAATAGTATTTCTTTGAGCCTAACTAGCATTTTACCAATATGCTCATGGATAAATTGAGGCATGAAATGAAAATTCATCTTTTCAGGATAACAGAATGGACTTGTAGGATGGCAAGTTCCATTAGTTCAGACCAAGATACGGATGTCTGTATCGAGCACTTTCTTCCGTCTTTCAGGACTTCTGATAAATACATATATCCGACAGGGTCCTAAGGTGCTCTCTCTTTTGGAGGAGTGTAGAGCACATTTAGGTTGTAAACTTTTCTTCCCCCCTTCCCGCCAAGGATGGATGGAGATGGCAAACTGTTTTTCTCCTGGATTGGTCAGATAATCCCTCCACACAGCAGCTAGTACCAGCACAAAGATAAGGAGTAGGAAAGGGAAGATGGAAAGTCAGGAAGAGAAGGGAGGAAAGCATCCCATCTCAGCAGCAGCATGGGCTTATATCAGCTTAAAGTCACTGCAGCCTAAAAAAGTCATTCTTCCAAGGAAGTGGAAGATACAAGAGTTGACTGGTGTAATTGGGCTTGCTTCAAATCACCTCAGTTCTTAGTCATATAATTTTGTCAGCTCTCAGTCTTCTGGAAGAGAAAGTCCCTTTCTGTTGAGCAAGGTGACCATGACTGACAAATTTGCCATGGCAAAAGACAAGTTTGCTGAAGTTGCAGTTTTACTCTGATGGGCTGCCTGACCCACTCCTCAAGCAGCAATTCTGTTTGTGAATCACTAAAGCATTGAGCCTGACCTAGTAAGATAAACCAAAACTGGTTTACTTGTATATCTCAAGGTGCAAACTGCAGTTGGTTATAAGCTCACGAATATGTACATCATATTCGTGAGCTTTTCCACAGCCTGAAACCCTTGCTCCCCATAAACAACTTCCCTGAAAATGAAAGCTAGTAATTCACTACATTCTCCACCCATGGACTTATATTTCATCCATACCACCATCCCACAAGTTTCTCTTCCTCTTTCCTTATTTCTTTATTCTTTAAATGCCTGAAGAACCTTTTGCTATTATTTTAATTTCCTTTGCAAGGTCAAATTCAGCTTGGCTTATAAGCTGAGCTCTAAGACATAGCTTGATTTGATGATCAGACTTTTTTCCATCCCTGAGAGGTCTCTGCTTTTCCCCTGAATGAGAGATTTGACTGGACTTACTGTATATCCCACAGAATTTGTCACTACCGTATTCAGTAGACCTTGTATTGAATAGAAGCAGTGTTTAAGATGGTCTTATTCTTGCAGCTATTTTTTTGTTTATTATTGGGGCATCCTCTTTGAACTCATTGGCGTAAGAGTAAGTAATCTATCTTCAGACTTCAGGGTGAGTACTAATGGAGCCTTTACTTACCCTGCGAGGAGACTTTGGGCTTTTCAGAATGGTGTAGTAAAAACTGCCCATTTGGAAGGCTGCATTTCCACTCAGTTTCAAACAATATTTCTGTCAAACCTTCATCGTGACGCTTCCAAGTACTAATAAAATAATTTCTTGTGTAGTTGTTACAACCTTTTCCAAAGTCCTGCAGTTTGGAACAAGATAGTATTTCAGGTTTAGAGAGGACAGAGAAGGCTGAGTCTTATGTGTACCCAGCCATGAGGGTGATAGGAAAACCAGACACACTTGTGTCAGGGAGATGATGACTACATTGCTGACTGCTCGAGCTCCTCTGTGGCACACCAGCCTGCCCAAACACAACTTGGCCTAGGAAGCTGGCATGTTTTGAAAAGGTGAAGCAAAAATAAGAAGTGAAAAAAGGGAATTCTGGATCAGAGAAAGTGAGGAATGTGTGTGAACCTGGCAAGTCAGATCAGAGCTGGATTTCCTGTAACTTTGTAAAGAAGTGAGTGATAGTAGAAGCTCAGTAGTCCAGCAGGTTAAAAGTATTCACCCTTCAATCTACTGCAGCACCAGGAGTGACCTCCTTCCACTCCTTCCCTTCACTGGATTCTGTGGGCTCATGGTACAGAGGCTGTGGTTCATCACCCACTCTCAGCTTTGCACAGAGGAAGCTCAGGGCCCAGTTGTTAGCAGGGAGGGTTCCCCAAAGTGAGGAGCCTTTGGCTCCTACAAAGCCTTGGCTTAGCACCAGGGAGAAAGGGAGGTGGCATCATCAGTGTGAGGAATTGCCATCACTGCAGCTCAGTCCTCAGACACTGACTGGGAACATCAGAGAATCACAAAATTGGGTTGGAAGGGAGTGTAAAGGTCCTCCAACTCCAACCCTTCCTGCCATGGGCAGGGACACCTTCCACTAGACCAGGTTGCTCCAAGCCCCATCCAACCTGGCCTNGGGAGTGTAAAGGTCCTCCAACTCCAACCCTTCCTGCCATGGGCAGGGACACCTTCCACTAGACCAGGTTGCTCCAAGCCCCACCCAACCTGGCATTGAACACTGCCAGGGATGGGGCAGCCACAGCTTCTCTGGGCAACCTCTGCCAGGGCCTCAGCACCCTCACAGGGAAGAGCTTCTGCCTAAGATCTCATCTCAATCTGCCCTCTGTCAGGTTAAAGCCATTCCCCCTTGTCCTGTCACATGTTTCTGGGCTTTCACAGTTGGCTTTCCAGGTTGCTCAACATCTTTGTCACTGACTGGTGATCCCTGAGGACACCACTGTCACTGGTCTCCACTTGGACAGAGAGTCACTGATGGAAATTCTCTGAGTCTTACCTTCCAGCCAACTCCTTATCTATCCACTGAGTGGTTCATTTATCAAATCCAGTCCCCTCCTACTGCTTTACAAAATTGATTGCCTTAGCCTCTGAAATGTGCTATAGGGACTAGGTGGTCTCACTAGATGCTGGTGCCAGTGAAGAGCATGAGTGTGTTGCCATCTGAACCTGGAAACATATGAGAATGACCAGACACCCTGCGTATGCCTCAGTGCTCATCTGTCATCTCACTTGCCCCTCAGAGTGGGCTCAAAGCATTGGGTGAAAAATTGCTTTTGTGCCAAAGCCAAGCAGGTTTTCCCTCAGACACCTGCCCTGGAGATTCATGTGCTTTCCCAACACAGCCATTTTTTGCTTAGTTTCTGTGGTCTTGAGCTGTTTCCATGTGTGCTGTTTATGCCTGGATTTACTGAGCTTTTCTTCCACCCTTAAAATCCCATAAATTAATCCGCTGTTTATTTGCCTGTCCAGAGACTTGTTTGGTTTTTTCAGCTAAATATTTTGCATGGGTTGTCAAGCAGCTTCTTTCTGCTTCTCCCTAAGAAAGGTCAAGCCACTTTCTGGATTGTGTTTGATGCTAGGAGACACAGCCACTGCCTGCGAGTCAGGCTGCCTGCTTTGGAAGATTATCAAAGTCAGGGCCACAAAGCACCCCACAATTATCTCTGCCACATTTGGCCAAGGCCTGCCTTCCAGAATTCTACTCTGTCAATAAATCTCCCCTCATACTTCCCTGCCTCATCCTCTTCTGGTTTAGGGTAATACTGGCCAAGTGTGGGCATGGGGAGCAGGGTTGTGCTCTTCCTCCCTGGAGCCCAGGATGAGCACAGCAACAGAAACAAACATTTGTTACACATACAAATGGCTCTCTGCATCTCCCTCTTAAATTTCAGAGGGAAAAGCTTCCATTGCCTCTTGCTCAGTAGCCTAGAGATATTTATTCAAACAAAAAGGATCCTGCCATTACAAAAGAGGTGCAGTCTTCACACTAATGTCTTTAAAAGAATAGCTTCTACAAAACTTCAGAATAATCGATTTAATGATATATCTGAAGAAAATCCTCCAGAGCATCACTTCAAAAAAACCCTCAAATACACCAATTTCCTTGTCAAGGCTACATATGTTATACAAAAAATTGTCAGTAAATCAAAGACAGACTATTTTTATTGTTTCAGTTGAGATAAGGGCAAGAAGTGATCAAACAGCATTTTAGGGTGGCAGTAGATTTATTTTTACAAATCTTTAAGAGCTAAGTTAATTCAATTCACCTACACTATAAATACACACATTTGTTTCACCAAGTAACATCTGTTTTTTGACCCTATTGTGTACACAAACTCTACATATGAAAATATATACGCATATCATAGCATCACAGAATGGTTTGGGTTGGAAGGGACCTTAAAGTTCATCCAGTTCCAACCCTCTGTCATGGGCAGGGACACCTTCCACTAGACCAGGCTGCTCCAAGCCCTGACCAGCCTGGTCTTGAACACTTCCAGGGATGGGTCAGCCACAGCTTCTCTGGGCAACCTCTGCCAGTGCCTCACCACCCTCACAGGGAAGAACTTCCTCTTAATACCTCCTCCAAATCTCCCCTCTGTCAGTTTAAAGCCATTCCCCCTTGTCCTGTCACTACAGGCCCTTCTAAAAAACAAAGCAAACCATACTCCAGATTTCTTGTTGCCCCTTCAGGCACTGGAAGCTGCTCTAAGGTCTCCTTGGAGCCTTCTCTTCTCCAGGCTGAACAAGTCCAGCTCTCTCAGCCTGTCTCCAGAGCAGAACTGCTCCAGGCCTCAGAGGATCAAAACATCTGTGTGAGCAGGGAGCCGTGTACAGGCGTGGCTGGACATGCTATACCTTAGATATGTATGGCTTGTCACAATAACAAGGGAGACCTGTTACTCAGGATTTAAAACAATAGAAAAAAGGATGTTATCTAACCATAATGAATAAAAAAAGAAAAAAAAAAAAAAAGAGAAAATAAAAACAAAAAAAAAAAAAAAAAAAAAGAAAAAAAAAAAAAAAAAAAAAGAAAAAAAAAAAAAAAAAAAAAGAAAAAAAAAAAAAAAAAAAAAGAAAAAAAAAAAAAAAAAAAAAGAAAAAAAAAAAAAAAAAAAAAGAAAAAAAAAAAAAAAAAAAAAGGGGGGGGGGGGGGAGGGAGGAGAGAGGGAAACAGAAGAAAGAAATAGTCTCATTAAGTTTCCTTCACGCCTCATCTTTCTAGTCTGCTCTCTCTCTTTTTATCACCAAACTCCATGAAAATAGTCATCAGGCCTGTCACCTGGTGAGGAGACACGCTGACAGCACCATGCACTCATTAGAGCTCACTTTATAGAACTTAGACAGTGTGCTGGTGGAGAAATGGGATCTGCACTTACTGTGGCAGTCCACCTCTGATCCTGTCAATCCATGGCAGATAATAGATTATATCCTTGTGTTCACTTCTCCGTTCCCCGCTAGCAGAGTACACAGTGATCAATGAAAACTGCCCGGGCGCTGAGTGGAATATCATGTGTCGGGAGTGCTGCGAATATGACCAAATTGAGTGCATCTGCCCAGGACAGAAGGAAAGAGTGGGCTACACCATTCCCTGTTGCAGGAATGAGGACAACGAGTGTGACTCCTGCTTAATCCACCCAGGTATGTTTTGGGCCACACTGCATTTGCACTGGAACTTTGGCCAAAGCATCAGCACATAAGAGTAGCTCCCTGGGAGGGGACTGGCAAGGGCAGGCAAATCTCACTGGGCATGGGATTGTCCCAGATCTCCTCAGGAGCTTCCTCTGCTACTCCACTGACAGCAGCAGGCAGGACACATGTCAAGGTCCTGTGCAGCAGGCAGTGTTGTTGCCAGAAAAAAACCCCACCACACTTTCCACTGGCAGTGTTATCCTCTAGGCATCCTGGGCAGGCTGGGGAGCTGCCAAAGGGCAATGCTGCAGCTGGCTTCACAGCAGGAGCTTTATGTAGGTGCTCTGGGATGGTTTGTATGCCCAAAGCAAGAAGGGAGAGATGACTAGAGATTTGGGCTTGTTCAGCCTGAAGAAGAGAAGGCTCAGGGGACACCTTATAACAGTCTGCCCATGGCAGGAGGTTGGAATTTGATGATCTTTAAGGTCCAAACCAGTCTATAGCTTTATGACTTGGAAGTCTGGCTACCAAAGTAGAAAGGGTGAAGTAAAAGGTGAGGGCAGGAGGAGACAGGACCAGGTTAGGAGACAGGACCAGGTTAGAAGACATGAGAATCACTTGGGCTGGGGCCAAGTGGCACAAGCAGCCGCATTGAGACTTCTGAGAGAGACATTTACAACTGGAGCAATGAGATTTAGATGTTTGGACAAGTCAGACTGGGAGTCTGGCTCCAAATCTCAGAGTCTGAGCTGTTTAGGGTTTGGAGGTGGAGGCTGGGCACGGTTCACAGCGGGGAAGCTGACAACACCACAGCAGTCATTAACATAACCAGCATTCTCTGGGGACAAGAAGGAGAGACTGCTCTTCTTCCCGCAGCACGATCCACCTTGGCCATCATCTAACACTGTGGCTCTCCTTTCAGGCTGCACCATTTTCGAGAACTGCAAGTCCTGCCGCAATGGCTCCTGGGGAGGGACGCTCGATGACTTCTATATCAAAGGGATCTACTGTGCAGCATGCAGAGCTGGCTGGTACGGAGGGGACTGCATGAGTAAGTGTCCTACATGGGCAGGGAGGCATGGCAGGGTCAGGGAGGGGTGGGATGGGGCCAGAGCCATGCTGTGCCTTTCCAGTTATCCCTGACTTTTTAAAGGGCACAGACAGGAGAGGGCAAGCACAAGCAGGCAGTGAGCGGATCTACAGAGGGCAGAACTTTTCTCCCAGTGCTCACAGCATTGGCCTGGGCCCCAAACCACAGGAGGCTGCAACCCCACTAAACTTCTGGTTTGTTTAGGTTTATTTTAAAACTTTAACTACTGTGACTCTGGAAATCTTCCCTTGTCTGCCTTTCTTGGACATTCTTCAGCATAACTGATTCCCCAGTGACCTTCAGCAAAGCATAAACATTTACAAGGCATCAGCTAGATCAAAGAGCTTCTCCTCTGTCCTCCTTCAACCCCTGGGCTGCAGAACCAGCCCTAGGCAAGACTCAGTGCTCCCTCCCTCCTTCACACAGCTCCAACACACTCCAAGGAAGCTCTGGAAAACAGTATCTTGCAACTGCTAACAGTGCTATGATGGACCAGGAGTGTTGCAGGCTCTGGCAGCAATACCTGAACGTTTTGTTCCCAACAGCATACAAGAACTCCTGCTTGTTGGATTTTGCTAAGCTGTTGGTTCCAATGCTATCTTTCAATAGTGAATTCCACAAACTAACTTGATACAGTTTTAATATTTCTTTTACCAGTTTTCCACCATTTGTATTGATTGTTCCTCTGTTCACCTTTCACTGAAAGATGAAAGCAGATTCTCCTTTGCCTGCTCTGCTCTGTCCATTTTTTTACATATTTTAACTTAACCTCCTTTTAGTCACTGATTTTAAAGCAACAACTGAGCCTCCTTTCCAAGCACAGCCCACAGCCATTCAGGAGGTGAAAGCAAATGAAAATCACTGCTTCAAACAGCAGAGTACGGGGAATCAACATGTATCAGCAACAGGACTAACTCAACCTTGGTGTTTCTGGAGTTGATAAACTGACTCCCTTGCTGTTGATGGTGTGATTTCTGATAGCACTTTAAAGTCCTGTTTGCTCTGGGTCAATGCTAGAGCTCCACTGGTACTTTTTACAAGAGCAGAGCTGAGAAAGAATCATTAGCTCAACTAATCCTTCCTCTCCCTGCCTCAGTAGGTCAGCTCCCCGCAGTATATTTCAGCCTGTTCTGCCTACTTGGTGTTTTAAAGCAAACACACCCCCTCACTGCAGCCTGTTAGAGCACTTTTGCAATACTGAAATTTTGAAGAGCTTTGCCCTATAGTGCTTTCCTTCCTACTTGCTCTTCTGAAGGAAGCAATGTGACACTGAGGACGTGGCCTGTTTTATGCAGGTCTGTGGCACTTCGGAGCCAGGTTAGGATGGGCAGAACTTTTCCATTCTTAAAAGCGGAGCACGGGGGGCACTTGTAACCTCAGCACACTTCTGAGGTCCCTTGTTCTGCCTCTGATGTCCGTCTCACTTTTAGCCCTGATGGTAGGCTCAGGCATGCAGAGATTGCTTGTTCAGAAAGCAGTCTGTGACCATGCTGGGTGCAGACCTGCAGGCTATGTGGCTTTTGGTCTGGAGGCTGGCCAGAGAGTAGCCTTTGAAGGGCAGCATGCACGGGCTGCTGAGGCAGTGTTTCTGCTAACATCACATTTTGGAGAGCAAAGGAGGAGGTATTTCTCTTTGTTACCTGCACACAGGATTACATCTGGAACTTTGCAGCCTGCCCTGGGCACCTTTGTAAGTCACAGACTGGTCTGGGTTGGAAGGCACCTTAAAGCTCATCCAGTTCCAACCCCCTGCCCAGCCGGTCATTGTACAGTCCACACACAAAGCTTTGCCCCGCACCAGCTCGGCATCTGTGGGGAACAGGAAGGGACTGCTCCTCCTGACAGAGCTGTCCTTGCAGGGCCTCCCCAGCTGAACCTTCTTCCCGGAATGCTACCACCCCTTGCCAAGCGAGGCCCGCCTCTACCTTGCCCCTGGATCGAGAGACAACCACCCGCAGACTTGCACTCCTGCCCGCGCCTGAACGCTGTGGGCCGGGGAGGAGGGACGAGTCGGAGGGACGAATAAGCAGCTCCCGGGCATTCAGCAGGGCTCCGGATGAACCCGCCGCCGCTGCCCAAAGACCGCCGGGGTTTGTCTCCCTCTCGCGGGCCGCGGGAGGCGTTGCCGCGGAGCACCGGTCCCAGCCCTTGGGCTCTTGCTCCCCGGGTCGGTAAAGATGGCGAGCGGCTCGGGCGGGCTGCGCTGTAACCGAGCGGTACCCCTCCGGCTCCAACCTTTCACTGCCGGACCGTCCTTGGAAGCCAAGCAGGGCACGGTCCGCCCCGGTCCTGGCCAGCCCGGCGGGGACTCCCCACTCCCGGCGCGCCGCCCCTCCCGCTGCACCATTTCCCTCGGGCGCTCCGGTGCCGCGGCACCGCCGCCGCTAGGTGTCACCCGGGGGCTCTGGAGGAGGACGAGAGGCCCCAGGCCGGTTCCTGTCAGGGGAAGGGGCAATGTCCGCGCTTGCGGGGGTAAGGGGATGAGTGCCAGGGATGCAGTGCCAGCAGCAGTGTAGACTGTAGGCAGGGTTAATGCCTATTTAACACCTCACTGGTTGGTGTGTGCGTGAGGCAGCTGTGGGGCAGGGACTGGTTGCCACAAGGGGAGGAGCCGTACAGCCCTGGGATGCCCCATCCAGCTCCATGGGATGGTGGCACTGCCTCAGCCGCAGGGCAGCAGCCAAGGGGCTGTGAGCAACGGCCTAGGGCAGGTTGAGGTCTCTGGACGCTGCCAGCAAAAGTGGTCCTGTGCTTGGAGAGCTGCGGTGGGGAATCACAGACTGGTTTGGGTTGGAAGGGATGTTACAGCTCATGTAGTTCTAACCCCCTGCCATGGGCAGGAGCACCTTCCGCTAGACCAGGAAGAAGCAGCATGGGCTGACCTGTGAGGCAGTCTGGTTTGTGCTGCCTGTTGGCATAGCCGGATACATGGACGTGGCTGAAGAACAGCCAAAGGATGCCAGATCATTTGGTAAAAAGAAATTGTATAGGGTAGTCCAAAGGAATGTTAGTAGGGAAAAACACCCGCATCAAATAGAGTCAATTGGAAGAATGCTAGAAGGTTCCAGGGAGAATTTTGGAGCAGCTTTCAGTGCCTAGAGGGGATTTTGACAAGGGCCTGTAGTGACAGGACAAGGGGGAATGGCTTTAACCTGACAGAGGGGAGAGTTAGATGAGATCTGAGGCAGAAGTTCTTCCCTGTGAGGGTGGTGACGCCCTGGTACAGGTTGCCCAGAGAAGCTGTGGCTGCCCCATCCCTGGCAGTGTTCAAAGCCAGGTTGGATGGGGCTTGGAGCAACCTGGTCTATTGGAAGGTGTCTCTGCCTGTGACAGGGGGTTGGAGGTAGATGAACTTTAAGGTCTCTTCCAACCAAAACTGTTCTGTGATTCTATAATAGTTTCCTACTGGGACATTTCCTAATAGCACTGTCTATTGGATTGGACTGTCGTGCTCTAAAATGCACATCAGAATCTAAAAGCAGAAGAACCTGCAGGACCCTTGCTTCTGTACCTTGCATTGTCAATCTCCAAATATCAAGTCACTTGAGAGCATACCAAAGCAGGAGACAAGGTTGTGTTATCTAACAGTTGTCCTCAGCCTTGTTGTCTGAATGTGGTCCTTGTGATGAACAACAGCACTGGTAGTTTTAGAGGCTTTGCAAACATCAGTGTTTCACATAATATTGGTGATCAGCAATCAACAGGTAGCAACAAGGCATGATGAGGGACATCTGCTTTCCTATATCAGCCCATTGATGAATACCAGTAACTCTTCTACTCTCATTCTCCTTGATTCAGTCCTCTTGACCTGTGAAGGAGCCCCACATCAATGCTGTAGCACTTGAACAGCAGATAATGAGCTCTTACCGGAGGTCTCCTCGGGACCTCTCCCTCTGCTGACCCATGGGTCTCCGTGGGCTACAACGTAGAGGTCTTCTGAATTGTTTTGTTTTCTATTAGTAACAAGCCTTAGAGGAAATCTTACTGTGGTGCTGAAAGCTGCCTTTTATTCAGAAACAGGAAAGGAACAAGGATGCTGTCACTCCGCCAAAGTGGATTATTTTTTTGTAAATGAGGCAGAATTTGCCAGCATTTGTGTTTAGGATGTAAATTATTTTTCAGAACTTTCCAGGTCTCCCGCAGATTCTGAATGGGAAGGGAAAAGACTCCTTTTGATCAACAGATGATTGAATAGGGAGTCAGCCTAACTTCTGCTAGAAGGGCTGGAGATACAAGAGCACAGATCTGATGTGATCGCAAAGGTGCTTCATGCAGAGAAGGGCGGTAGCAAATCTGAGAACATTCTTTTGGAGATGGTCACTGAATGGCTCCTCTTTAGCCTCTGGACCACCTGCTTTGCTGGCCAAACCTACTTCCTTGGCACCAGTGTTCAGAGAGTTCAGGCTGTACCATTGCAAACAGAAAAGTGCATTTAGTATGCTGTGCATACAAGTATCTCTGCACCAGTTCTTTGGCTTTTCTTTGTTAAAGGCATCAGCAACTCAAAAGCCCTTCAGGACGAAAGAGAAACTTTCTTTGAGGTGGTCCAAGCCCTTTGTCAAACCATCTGAAGATTTCTAGCAGCTTTGTCTCAGGTTGTTTTTGAGGCAGGAGCCAACAGCAGCACAAGATCCTGTTTCTTGCTGTGGGAAGGAGCATTATCATGTGAACCGCAGCAGATCTTTCTGTACTTGCTGAATCCTAATGTGGTTTCTGAGCACAGTCATTAGCCTTGTCTTTTACAGAGGGAACTAAGTGAGCCCCAGAGAAGGATGAAGCACTTCTGAGGAACTCTTCTGAGCAGCATTTCTGTTTCCTTGGGTCCTGCTTAATTAAGGGTAACCAAGGGTAAATGAACAAAGGGTGTTTCATTTGAGCAGCACTTTCCTAAGAAGAAAGAGGAGTAATTGACCTGCAGTTTTCACTTTTCCCCATAGACCAGCAGCAGGACTGTTTTCCAGCCACTAAGATCAATTGGAACCGCAGAGGCTTGGTTCTTTACCAAACCAGGTCACTGTCACCCTCTTTACTCAAAGGAAAGAAGGGTCCTGAGGCAATTTTTAAAACTCGTTTCAGTAGGAACCGTTCACCCTGTGTTACTGGTTAAAAGTTTAGGGTTCCTCTTGGGAAACAAATGGAAGCAGCAGGGATTTCTGTTGAACTAAAGAGGTAAAATGAAGTGAGAGAGTTCCAAACCAGGTCACTGTCACCCTCTTTACTCAAAGGAAAGAAGGGTCCTGAGGCAATTTTTAAAACTCGTTTCAGTAGGAACTTTCACTGTTTTCACTGTTTCACCGTTCACCCTGTCNACCCTCTTTACTCAAAGGAAAGAAGGGTCCTGAGGCAATTTTTAAAACTCGTTTCAGTAGGAACCGTTCACCCTGTGTTACTGGTTAAAAGTTTACCTCTTGGGANTTAAAACTCGTTTCAGTAGGAACTTTCACTGTTTTCACTGTTTCACCGTTCACCCTGTCTTACTGGTTAAAAGTTTAGGGTTCCTCTTGGGAAACAAATGGAAGCAGCAGGGATTTCTGTTGAACTAAAGAGGTAAAATGAAGTGAGAAAGTTGCTGTGGAGGTATTTTGTGTTATTTGTCTTTTCACTTAATCTCCTCATTTGTGTTATGCAGCCTATCAGAGTTCCCTGGTTTGGCGATGCTGTTAGACTCAATTGGAATTTATGACTTATGGATAGAGCCTCATCCCCCAGCAAAGTAGCAGGAGGCTTACCAGGGAATGTAGCCATGTGCAAGACTCCATCTGGAAAGATGTAGTCAGAAAAGGAGAAACTGAGAAATTAGTTCTGTTTGGTGCATAATGATATAACTGTGCATTTTGCTGACACTTGCATTTCTAGATCACAGGAGACTCTATAAAAGTTACTAAACAACTATCCTTCCACAGTAAAAATACCATTAGCCATATTTTATAGCTTGGGTAAAGGCAGGGGTTACCGAAGGTGAGAGAACTCTGGGCTAAAAATGTTCAGCATCCAAGATGAGGAAATAGGACGGCTATCCCTGGACAGCTGCCTAGGGACAGCTGCGGGGTAGCTGTGAAAAGATATTGCTTCCTCAGTGTGCGACCTTGTCTGCTGCTTGTTCAGGTCCTTGTCCTCTAGTGGTTTTCTCAGAGTGGTCACAAATGATCGGAGTACTTCATCTTATCCTGTTGATGCTGGGGACTGAAGTGCAGTGAAAAGTGCAGTGAAAAGTACGGTGAAAAGCTGAAAGTGACAAAGACCAGATAGGACAGAGGCAGAAGTGTAGGAATGTACCTGAGAGAAGGGGTAAGGGCTGTATACCATGTAAGTGTTACACTGAGTCACTGGTGGAGGAGCTGTGGTAGTTATATGTCTCCACTGGCATGGTGGCATTAACACATAAGGAAAGTGTGATGAATCCTGAGGACAAACAGACATATCCTCTAGGAATACATTAGCTGGTTTTCTTCCAAGGGTCTCCTTGTGAAGGATTTGAAACTATGATGTTGGATGCAACAGCTCCTCCTCTCACTGTTTCACTCACTTGAGCTTATTCAAGTGTTCATTGTCCTTTGGCATTTTTCCACCAACTTCCTCAGCTTCAGGTTTTACACAGCCCAACATGAGATCCATTACAACTCTTCTGAGTTGGAGGGTCAACCAGCTGTGTGGGTGGGCTAAGCAAGAGTGGGGCAAAAGCTGTAAGGAATGGTTTGATGGGGCTGCATTGCAAACCAGGAAGAAGCAACTAACTGAAACTTTTCTAGGGGTGCTCTTAGCCTAGACAATACTCTAATTAGAGTCAGAAGTCTTTATAGTGATTTTATGGCTGTGCCTTTATTTTATATACTGCCTGGTAAGGAAGTATTTATCTGGCTAAACTACCCTGTCTTCTCATTCCAGTGTTGTTTCTACACATATTTTCTTCAAATGCCTCTTAAATGTCCTTTACACAGTTGTTTTTTTTTTATTCCTTTTGCTCTCCAGGGTGTGGGCAGGTTCTTCGAGCTTCTAGAGGTCAGATTTTGCTGGAGGGTTACCCACTAAATGCACGATGTGAATGGACTATTCATGTTCAAGCTGGATTTAACATTGAATTAAGGTAGGTCATACTGACTTTTAGCCAGCACTGGTTTCAGGTGGACCTTGGGGCATGTGGATCACCAAGAGTCAATGGTGGTCAACAGCTGGGAGCCCTGGGGCAAGGAAGATATGGCCACCACTTTCCATTTGGTACCTCAGCTCTTTTCCCTGGTCTAGCTCATGATGGTCACAAATCATCCACTATGTAAATCATCATTTCTGTGCCTTCAATTCTGATTTAGGACAGCTGGATGCTAAGTTAAGTTTCTTAGATATTGCGCACAATATATCTCTCAAGGTCTGTTGAAGACCTTAACACCAAGACACCCAGTGTTTTCTGAAGAGTGTACCAGGCTGAACTAAGACATTCTTTGAAGAAAACCCGTATGAACAGTTTGATATGATGTCTCATGCTAGGAGAGTTGCCCACGGGACCTGCCTACATTTTTGCTCTCTTACTTCTTTCACTCATTTTACCAGCCCTGGCCTCTATCACCCTCAGTTATTCCTCTTACCATTCCTATGTCTGGAGCATATGATTGGTTCTCTGACCTGTGTGTCCTTTGACCTGTTAACCCACTGCTGCTGACTCAATCTCACACTTCTTGGTGGGATATCCCTGCCTAGTGCAGGAGACCCTCTATTTGGGGTAATTAATACTGTTTTTAGGTGTGTGTAGCAGGGAGCTTACACATGCAGAAGGAACCTTGGCAGGGGATTGTATTCAAAACCCACTAACTAGTACAATAAAAACAGTAGCTAAAGCCTTCACATCAATATCGCACCAGCTTTGGGCCCCAGTCAAAAGAATGATGCTAGATACACAGATTTCTTCCTGTATGTTTAAAGAGAGACTTCATATTTATTTAGAGGAAATCAATTTAATAGAAGAGCTTGTAGCATTCCCACATTAACAGTTTTTTTTCAGGTTAAAAATGCAAGCCTTTTATGGAGCTATGAATAGCTGCAATTATAGAATCACAGAGTCGCAGTCACGTTTGGATTGGAAGGGATCTTAAAGCTCATCTAGTTCCAACCCCCTGCCATGGGCAGGGACACTTTCCACTGGACCACAACTAAGCTTGCTACTAGAGTCTTCCTCCTGGGTCTGCCATCCATGCTGAATTATTCCCTTCACTGCATGTTCACCTAAAGGTGTTGGTTCCCTCTGTGGTTGCTAACTCTGCTTAGAGCTGTAGTGCACAACCAGCGTTGTGCTGAGTAAGCACAACTGCTAACAAAGGAACTCCTTTCTTCATTCTCTCTGTGTACAAATCCTGTTTGCTGCCACTCTGATGGCTTGCAAAGGCAGGGGTGGGGACAGCAAGATACAGAAATGGTTTGTCTCTTCATACAGGGCAGGGAGAGCAAAACTCTCAGGAGCACAGATAAATCTTCCCCTTTTTCAAGCTGTGCCACAAGGTCCTTTGGGGGCTGCCTAAGCAGAGCTGGTTTGATAAATGGTGCCCAGATTGTGGTGGGGGTTTGTTTTCTCTGCTTTTTTTCCAGCCTTGTTTTTCTGTGGGTTATGATGTATAGGCTCACTCAGTCCGAGCCATCTCAGGTACATCATACCACAGTATCAGTAGCTCACAACTTTCAATCATTTTCTTTAATGCCTCAGCAGAGATGCAGTTTTACATATTTTCCATTTGCTAGAAGCTTTCCTCAGGGGGGTTGGTGAATGTATGCACGCTGCAGACACCTGAAACCAAGACAATACTTCGCATTTCATTTTGTATATGATGACCTGTAGCACTAACTTAGTTTCATAATATGCAAAAGAATTATACTATAGCTACAGTTTCACAGGTGAAGGAACTGAGGTTAATTACATTGCTGTACCTGTGATTTAAACAGCAATGGACCTCATGGTCTGTAAAGGATCCCATCAACTGAGCTGTAGCCAGGAGCTTTTGAAAAGCTTTGGCAGGTTTCCTGACCTAACAGTTATGAGTCTGAGATTCCATTGGTACAGTGTATCTGCCTCTATGCTAAGTTAAATAGAATGCAAATCGGACCCTCTATGATTTTCACACCTTCCACTTTGTCTTCATAATTTTTTAAGCAGAGAAAGCAAACAATTAAAGCAGTATTTTGTGCATGGCTCCTTCATTCTCTGCTTTCACTCTGTGTGATTCTTTGGTCAGGAACACAGTGCTGGGAAGTTTTACCTTTACATCTATAAATAATGCTGCTCCCATCACAGGGTGGGCATTCCTTCTGTGCTTACACACACAATTCTTAATTTTAAGCAGAAATGTACCAGTTTGCAGAACCAGTAAATATTTTTAGGATTGAGTTAGGATAAACTGTAACCTGATAAGTGTGACAAAGATGAAAGGGTTAATTTGTATATCCCTGTAACTTCCATCAGGGTAGGTACCTGGGGTATGATCTGCCACTGAAAGAATGTTCTTAAGGTGTAGTGTATAACCTGATGCTTGTGAGGATGCCTCTGGCAAACCTGACAGAACTAGAATTTAACTAATGTATTTTATGCAAAGCTAAATTGAATTAATGTCTCTCTAATGCATATATAAAGCAGATGCCATTTCTATTTTTACTCTACATTCCACCAGATGATTTAAAAAATGAGGTGCTTTGCTCCATTGTTGGGGCTCTGCTTCCTGCAACTGCTCATTCATTTCTCTGTATGTAGTGTACTCCTGATGTTCTAAAACCAACCATATGACCTGAACAAGAGTGACTGAATGAAGAAACCTCTTAAGTCAGCTCGTGGGTTGTGAAAGAAAGGTCATTTAACATAATATGGGGACCTCCTTTGCACGGGGCCTGAGTCCTAAGGAAAGAATAGCAGGAAATAGGGTCCGGTGCTCTCTTGCCTTTTCAGACTCTGTGATCCAGCAGCACATCCAAAACTTGTCTCACTTAATTGGTGTGGAAACGAGCTCTCTGCAAATCACTAGGCTGACACTGGAATAAGCAATGTGAGAGGCTTTACCTAATCCTAAGCACATTTGTCTGCAGCATTAGGAGTTCCCAGGAAAACTAAACACACAACAAGTTTAATTTATTCTGTATTCTGCTGAACAGTCAGCAGCATGGCCTCTCCAGGCCCACATCTTCACATTCCTATCTGCTGTACCAAGGAAGGGCCCCACGCCTCTGGCCATTGCTTATTCTCCAGAGGCACTTGGTGTTTCTCCCGCTCTTTCTCATTCATATTCCAGTGGGATGCTTTGGCTCTGTGCTCCACCAAATCCAAATGGCAGTATATGACACTGCTGTTAATGAACAGGAGCCTTGTGCAGTGGCTGGATTAAAGCTAGGAAAGACAGACATTGTGGGGAAGGTCTTTAAATATTTCTCTTCTGCACTAACTCCTGTCCCTTATTTCTGCCCTCAAAAGAAGGGCAAGTGCCAGACATTGGGAATTTACTACCATTTTGCTTTCTGATGAAAAACATGCTGTAGTGTTTTGGATTCCTTTTCTCTGCCTGTTTCTCCTCCTGTCACATCCCCAAGCTTTCCTTGTGTCCCTAATTGCTGATTTCTGAACATCACAATGTAAATAGCTTTTGAGCCTTGATCTTTGATACTGTCACTTTTGATACTTAGATCTTTATTTAGGGGAAATAGAACAATTTTTAGCAAATAGCCGTATAGAAATATGCCCTCCTGCAGTGTCTGACCATAGATGAAATTTCTACCATTGTAATATGTTTAGGGACCAGATACGTGTAAACAGACTGTATGGTTTCAATTTAGATTTCATTGTTCTGCCACTTAAATATTCTCATGTAGCAATTGGCCTCCAAGGATCCTGATGCAAAAATTGAGATGAAGCAAGGGGGACTTCATGTCATTAGGGACTTGTTGATTCATTGAAGGGGGGCAGCACAAACATAACTGAACATCCAAATAAATCAGAGACAGGGTGCACAGGTGAGAGTATGCAGTCTGACTGTGTCCTTGTACTCCAAGATTTTCCATGCTGAGCGTGGAGTTTGACTACATGTGCCAGTACGACTATGTGGAGGTCCGTGATGGGGACAATTTGGACAGCCAAATAATTAAGAAATTCTGTGGAAATGAGAGGCCACCTCCCATCCGAAGCACTGGGTCTTCACTCCATGTCCTCTTCCAGTCTGATGGATCCAAGAATTTTGATGGATTTCATGCTGTCTTTGAGGAAATTACAGGTAAAATAAACCCAAAGTGGAACATGCCACTCTTTCTTATTAATTCAATTGCACTAATCTCCCTGTTTTGCTTCATTAAATACTTTCATGCTGTGTTGCCAACAGCAACTTACACAAAGTCAGTGCAGAGAAGGTTTGAAAGCCATTAGATGGCATATGAATGTGAGGCTCTTCTAACAAAAACTAAATTCCTTCTACCTGTGAGAAGAGCAAGCACATCAGCCAGCATATAAAAGCTGCTGTATTGTGAGACTTTTTTGTTTGAATCTGAGCACTAAGAGCACAGAAGGAAATGGAGAAAGGGGCATGTGCATCTGCAATTGCAGAATTGCTCAATGCTGTGGACAGAAGTGGAATCACTGTCTCAATTAGTAAAAACCTGATGCAAAGCCTCATAATTAGCTCAGTGAAAATGCCCTAACTTGACTCTTGTGTTGGCCCACGTGTCATGCTATTAGAGCTTAAAAAAAGAAATATGTACAAACGACAGATTATTTTCTTGAAGGAAAAGAAAACAGAGGCATTTTTCCATAGTGTGATGAACTCAGTATTATGAATGACAGAAGCAGGACTCCAGAATTACTGTGGTTTTGTTAGGGCTCAGTGCTCACATCCCTCACACTCCTTTCCATCGTTTCTTTCTGGCTGCAAAATAACATTGGAAGCATAACTGGTGAAGCAGCCTCTGTGCACTTCCTGCATCTTCCTTATTCAGCTACATAGGGAATTTTGGTCAAATCTATTCACAGCGCTCCTGGCACAGAAGGCTAATCAGAGCATGCTGCTTCCACACAGATAAACCCTGCAGGATCCATGACTCACCATAACTTGCTTTCCACACACCCTGGTGCCCCATGCTTCATGAGGTCATCCATGCAGGGTATATCTGCCTTGGAAGGTTTAGTTAGTTTATATAATCTTGATATAAACACACAAACCTAGAGTGGATCAGCATATAACAATTATCAGGGGTATGTGACTAGCAATCCAGAATGTGCCATTTCTTAGCCTGCTCTGTTCTTCTAGTGTTACTATTAGTACCTGTCAGGAATGTAGCGGGAGCAGTTAGCTACTCATAGCTCAATAGTACAATAGGAGAGGTGCTACAGAACAAATGAATGTTGTGTGGGCTCCTGCATAAGGGCTGCCTACACTGAAGGAACTACCATTATCCATATGGTGTGAGCTGAATGGATTCTGTTTTCTCTGCGCAGCAGGGAACATTTGGTATTCCAATACTGTTGAGCACTTTATTTCCGCCCCATTTTTAGTGGTAATTATTCCGAGGCTGGGTTGCTGCAAGTGTGGTAATCCACACAAGGCACGTTGCAAAGGGCGGCTTAGAGTTTGTGAGGAGGTCTTGCTGTGCACTATATTATGAGGCTGCTCTGGCCTAATGCGTAGCGGCCATGAAAGGCTTTTGAAACACTCCCAGTATCTTTTTATGTGAAGCATTAACCTGGCCAGCAGGACACTTTAGGGGAAGAATACAGCATACACGGAGCAGTGGGGAGTTGAAAGCAGGGACAGGACAGAATTGAAAGCTCTGGCAGCACATTGCAAACTGAAACCTTTCCCCTGAAATTTCCCACTGTAGAAAAGCCAAGGTCCCTGGAACAGGTTGTAAAGGTTGTAAATTGCTAGAGCAATTCCTATGCTGCAGGTGAAAGCAGCAGCAGCATATGTGCTTACAGGATGAGGCTGAGGCTGTGGAGATGGTCTGATGTCCCCAGCACCTTAGTGATGTGACGAAGAGGACTGAAAAAGCACCTTTTGCTGTCAGAACTGAATTTCTTCCCTTTCTGTGTGCTTCCCTTTCCCTTCCTCTGTGCTGGCTAGTAAGTAACAGCTTTCCGAAGCAGTGACACTGGCAGCACAGAGGTCACTGTTTCAACTGCCAGAAAGGTATTGATTGATACAGAATAAGCTGAAAAGCCTAAATCACCTTCAGGAAAGGTCACTGCATGTGTAGTTGTTAAAGGATAAAACCACATAACCTGCTGCACTGCCTGGTCTGGAAGCAGGTGTTAGGTCCCATCCCATGCCAAGTGTCAAATGGGAGCCAGTAATTGGCAGGAGTGACTAAAACTCATCCAACAGACTTCAAATGAGGATGGGAGACCAGATGAGGAGTCATCAGGATCTCTTGGGGATTAGACATATGGTGGGTCTAGCTAGATAAAAGCCTGTTATTGAATTTCAGTAACGCTTTCCTTTCTGTACCCTCAACTAGTGATCTCTGACACAACACAGGGGCTCTAGCCTTTTGTAGTACTGTCCCACGCTGTTTGAAGCCAGTAAATCAAGACTCCTTTAAAAAGAAAAATATTTAGTGCTCCTGAGTATCAGGCATTTTCAAGGACAGTATCTGACAGTAGCTGACAAGGGTAATATGTCAAAAGTAACATGCCTACTTTTACTGAATCATGAGATGAAGCTGGGAGAAGGACAAAGCTGAAAGTTCACTGGCTTCAGAACAGTAACTACAAAATACCAGTCTGTACAGGCTCTTCTGCTTCTCCTTCCCTTTCTCAGGGATATTTTAGGTTAGTTGGATACAGTGCAACTGCCACATATATATTCCTTTTAAGGAATGAATTACTGTCCTTAGTCAGAGCTTAGTCTTCAATGAGCCCTGAAAGGAATTCATTGCCCACTCAGGTACAGATTTCTGTTCTATCATCACCCATATGTGGCATCTATATATTTTTTGTCTCTTAGCATCTGGATATAACAGACTGAAAGACTGTTCTTCAAGTGAAGTCTTCGCAAGGAAAGCTGCTGGCTCTGATATCCAGAAAAAGCAGACTTTTTTGATATTCATTACACCCTTTACTGTGTCTTTGTAGCTTTTAATGAGAATGTGTAATTTACTCCAAGACATAACCATCATGAGACAAAATAGGTAGGGCCTACATCCTATGAGAGATCATGAATGTTCTTGCTTTTTCTTTTATAGCCTGCTCTTCCTCTCCGTGTCTTCATGATGGAACATGCATTCTAGACAAAAGTGGTACCTACAAATGTGCCTGTCTGGCAGGCTATACGGGGACTCGCTGTGAAAACTGTGAGTACAGGCTCTGTGTGTATGACCAATATCCACAGTTATAACTGCTGCAGGCTATTCATTGTTAGGAGTTTCACTAATGTGTAGATTAGGTCAGTCACAGTACCACAGAATGCACTGAGCTGCTTGTGACATTTTTTGAGACATTTTGCTTCTAGTTCATGAGGGTTTCCACTGAATAGTTTTGAAGCTTTATAGCTGTCTAAAAAGGTAAACCAGAATTGGAACTGGGAAACAACACACACGAAATCTTGTAATGGACTAGCATTATCAGACAGATATATCTGCATGCTAATTTCAACTGTGTGGATCAGCTGTTGACCCTGGTTGAGCCCTGTGCTGAATGCTCTAACCAGAGCCAATCCTAGGGAGTTCATCTTCCGTCACTGTCACCTGAGAGGTAGAATTCTGGCACCATGAATGACAGATTTGGGATCAAAATAAATGAAAAAGGGTAGATTCTATCCATCTCTGCATTGGTGGTTCTTGCTGTCTGTACAGTCCTAAACCTGGTTTTGTCCTGCCAAGCAAGTTGTAAAATAACTGCATGCAAATGAGTTCAAACCAATTGTCTGTTCTAGTGATTTAATTCCTCACACTTAAACAAATGTCTTCATCTAACAGGCTTTGAAATAGCAAGGAGCAAGAATTGTGCAATACATGCCATGATAAAAGCTATATCATCTCTACTAGCTGAAAGGAGCCTTGTGCCATATATAAAGTCACATATATAAATCTTCCAGCTGACTCCAAAGGATTTCTGTGATGCTAGTGAAATCCACTTGGGATCATATCTGGCCCAAGACAGAAAGCATGGCTTATGGTGCCCTGCTGTGGCTTTACTCTGGCCGTAAGTCACACAATACTTTGATGGCTTGCAGTTCCATGTCACAGCAGCCAGTATGCACCAAACCTCACTGCTTCAAAATATTTTACCCACACATGCCATTGTCAGGCATGGATTTCTCTCCTGTAATTCCTTTCACATTGTCAGGGGAGTTAAATCATAGTGACATGATGCCTCCTTACGTGGGTCATTTTCAGATAAAAGACCTTTTGATTTCCACAGATCCAGAGTAGTTCATAAGACTTGACTTTTCTCCCAGCAAACCAGAAGAGAGGTAGTTTCACATATTCTACAAGCCTGAAAAAGTTCTGGTTCTGAACAGCCATGCCACGTTGCCAGATTGCAGATTCCTCATGTGCTTTCTGTAAGGAAGGAGCTGCTGAAAATGGAGCGGCTGATGCAGCTGGTTCTGCTAACAGCCTCTTCTCTGTGAGTAGCTGTTTAGCAGGTCATTTAGGGACTGGAAACTCCTTAGCTCTTTGCAACTGCTCAGTGAGATTAATTTCTGTCTTTAGGAGGGAGTTAAAATAAAGTCTTTTTTCTGGTTCAGAACCAACCTAAATTTAAAATTAATTAAATTTCCAGCAAACCTCAACCCTAGTTTTGGCAGGCTCTGCACCACAGTCAAGGCAAGAAATGAAGCTCATATTCTTTACTAGTTTTCTGTTGTAATTCCAAAATAGAAACTTCACCCATGCAGCAGACAGCAAACAACAGAGAAGGTAGTTGAAAAACAATAGGATGAGACTTCATGAGGGTATAGGTAATAACAGAATAAAAGGGAGGAGACACTTGAAAATATATACAGTGATATTTTTAACTTGACAGGAATCCTGTAGTTTGATTTGTGAAAGAACAGTTCAGGTGGATAAAACACTGTTACTTTATGATGTTTGTGGCTGTATGCTTGCCTTTTGCTTACATTAGGGAATATTTTTTCCAGCACCTATATAACAGCCTTCCATAACATATAGATAAGGGTTCAGTGGCTTTTTTTTCTTATATGTGAATAGCAAACCTCACAGTGGGAAAACATCACGGCAAATCTCTGTTCTCTCTGGCTTCACAGTTTTTTTCTTAAGATATTTCCTTCAGTTTTGCCAAAATGTATCTAAAGTATTTTCCAGCATATGGGGGGAAAAGGCAGAAAACTCAAGTTTGATTTGTTTTTTAAGAGCAAAAGGAAGAACTGAAAGAAATATCTGTGGCTGTAATTCTTTAAAAATTAGTCATGTGGTTTCCTGAACAGCACTGCAGTTTAAATGCTAAAGGGAGATCCTGTCATGCTCAGAATCTGTCTGTCTGTTGGGTCTTGCAGCAGCAACAGTGCTGTCTCGCGAGGTTGAGTCAAGGGAAATAAATATATTTTTGACGAAAACAATCATAAAATGGTCACTTTTGCAATTCTGACTTCAGACACTGTAAGGCTGATTCTTTCAGTCTGGTTTTCTCACAAGAAAGGTGCAATCCCATTAAAGTCATTAGATTTATGTTGATGAAAAATAAGTGTAAGAGAGAAGAAAATTAGAGCCCCTTAATGTTAAGTTCATATAGGAGATTTGAGGTGGTGTGACAGAAGTTGCCCGAAGAGATACAGGGGTTGCGAAGACATCTGAGGGCTATACTTCAGAGGAAGGGAGACTGTGGGATTATCTCACTGAGGAATAAGTTCAGGCCAAATTAAACAAATTCAGCAATGGATATTTGATGACAGAATCAGACATTTTCCAAGTCCCCCACCATCCCAGTGCAGCTGTGTCTTTTTGTCCATTACCAAGTTTAGTTTTAAAGATGTGGGAATCACTATTGGAATTACAGAAATCACCTTAATGAGATAAACCACAAGGTTTTCCCTCTGTTAAACTACATTCCACCTGTTTAACAGGATAACCAACAGTGGCCAAGCTGCTTTCCTGGAGTAGTATTCAACCCTAATTGTTCTGTCAGTTGCAATTTGCAATATTAATAAAATAATTAAAGGCACAGGCTGCTTATAACTAGCAGTCTCTTTTCTCTTCTACTATGGCAGCCAGTAAATGATCTTTTTGTTTACTATATAATGTAGTGATTTAAAGGCTTCATCAGCATGAAGTGAAATGCAGGCATGTATCTTTCTAACAGCTGTTAATATTTCAATCAGTCCTATTTCAGGGCAAAAAAATATTTTATTTTAATATGTCTGATTTCACTCCAGAGACTGTATTTAAAAAAAAAACCAAACCAAACCAAACCAAACCAAACCAAACCAA
>NDXB01015329.1:88325-140041 GCA_002631895.1 Agapornis roseicollis | reverse complement strand
CTAATTCCACCCAAGAAACTGAAATAAAAAAAAAAACCAAACCAAACCAAACCAAACCAAACCAAACCAAACCAAAAAAAAAAAAAAAAACAAACCCAAAAAACAAACAACAACCCCATGTGAAATTGTAAAACAAATGCTGACCAAAAGAGTCAGATCTTTTCTTCATTCTTCTGTCCTAAAACACATTAAAAACAAGGCTTAGAGACCAGCAGCAAATAGCTTCTTACACATAAGCATGCTTTATTATGATGATATGGTAAGTAGGGAAAACTCCTTCCTATTTTAAATACTTAGGCTTCTTTCTGATCTTAAACTGAATTTGCAGTATACCTGGTTACCCATCCCAGTAACCCCTTAGCCATGCTAATATATTGGAATTCAAACTCAGGATTTTCTGTTTGAGCTTTTTGGATTTTCGTGGAAATAATTCTACAATCAAACTCATTTAAAACAAAACCAAAACCAAAATCTTGTTGCCTTGGCCTGAGATGCCCTGAAAGAGAGCAGCAATTTCCTCAGAAGATGCACATTAGGGAAAAATTACCTAGTGGCATCATCCTGGTGCTCTGCATGCTAAAAAGCATCCACTCAAGTATCAGACTGTCAATAGCTGTACAGTGTGACAACTGCTTTTTCAACTCCAGCTCTGTCTCAGTGTTGAGTTTGCCTGCTGAAGATGCAGCTGTGGAGAGATGGCACTGCTGGTACCCCATGGCAAATGCTCTCCCCCTCTGCTTGTCCTCCTCCTAGGACAGGGTGTTCTGGCTCAAGAGTCCTCCCAGGGCTTGCTGCCCCAGAGCAAGAGACCTTGACCTCCTCCTGCTCTGAAATTTCCTGTTACCTTTATTTCAAACAAAGCCGGGCAAACTAGAGTTCCTACGCAAATAAGAGGAACTTGTGCTGAATGGGGAATTCAGGGCTGAGATCCGATGTCCATTTTTATTCTGTTTCTCGCTCCTGTCTGCCAAGAAGAAGAGGTTTGTTCTGCATCCTAATGAAGGGTCTAATCCAACTGACTAAGCTGAATAAATGAACTCCTTGCTGTTGCCTTTGATGTTGCTAGGGCTGGCCTTAATATGTTCCAGCAGGCCTCTGAAAAACATAGAATTGTAGAATCATCATAAAATAACAGAATGGTTTGGATTGGAAGAGACGCTAAAGATTATGCAGTTTCAACCCCCTGCCATGGGCAGGGACACCTTCCACTAGACCAGGTTGTTCCAAGCCTCATCCAACCTGTCCTTGAACACTGCCAGGGATGGGGCAGCCACAGCTTCTCTGGGCAACCTGTGCCAGGGCCTCACCATCCTTACAGGGTAGAACTTCTGCCTAAGAGCTCATCTCAGTTTCCCCTCTCTCAGGTTAAAGCCATTCCCCCTTGTCCTCTCACTACAGGCCCTTGTCAAAGCTCCTCTCCAGGTTTCTTGTTGGCCCCTTTAGGCACTGGAAGCTGCTCTAAGGGCTCCCTGGAGCCTTCTCCAGGCTGAACAAACCCAGCTGTCTCAGCTTGTCTCCATAGCAGAGGTGCTCCAGCCCCTGGAGCATCTTTGTGGCCTGCTCTGGCCTTGCTCCAACAGCTCCATGTCCCTCTTGTGTCATTGCACCCACAGCTGGATGTGGGACTGCAGGATTAATCTCACCAGAGTGCAGTAAAGGAGTAACCACTCCTTGTCCACTCTGAAGAATACTGATACACTGTTAGTAGCTTCTGGGATGCAAGCATGAAGACTGCATTGCTCTTGCAGTACTTTGGGATAACTTTACTTTGAAAGTTTGCTGGAATAACCAGCATCCTTAAAAGCTGACAGTTTCATTCTTCCCCCCCTAGCAAATTTCATTCAGTGGCTTCATTCCTCCTTGAAGATTTTACACTCAAATGTCTCTGAGGGATGTTGCCCTACACGCTTCCCTTTGTTGTGCTCATGGGCATGATTTCACTGTCTTACTCCCTGTTTGCAGCTGATACAAACACTGCCAAAAAGAATGGCCCCAGGCAGTAGGAATGCTGACACAATGAGGCAATATCCCAGTTGCTCTTTCTTATGGCTCCCATACTCCTCCTTGGTTGCTTCCAGAGCTCAGGAACTGCATTTCGCAGCCAACCAAATTGCCCTGCTACTTCCTGAGTACTCCCCTGCTTTTTAGTTCCATTCATTTTCTTTTTCCCTACACTTTCATCTCAGCACTTGGTAATTTTCCAGGCAATGCCAGATCTTCCTTTCTGTCTGAAATCCAGCTCACATACCTGCAAAAGAATGAATAAACCACTCTGTCAGCTAGGCCGGAGGGAGTCTATGTTATTAAATGATGCTTTCCCTTTACAGTTAATGCACTTTCACAAACATTGTGTCAAAGAAATATGCATTTCTTTAGGCTGTTTTTCTCACCCAGCATTGCCTGGACTTTTCCCTGTTTAGCTGGAAAGCTGACATCTCCATAATGAAATACCCCAATATGATTTACTCACCTTTGTAATTTGGTAGAATAATGAGCACATCAGCTTTCTTAAAAAGAGAAGCCCTAAAATCTTCCACCTGAGCAGACTGTGCTCTCCTCCAGTGCTATATTGTGATGTTTTCCAAGGGACACATTGTGGGACTTACTCTAAATATTAGTTCTTGCCACTGACAGAGAACATGAATGTTGCACATCATTAGGATGTCACTCCCTCGGATATCCCATGCAAGTATAAGTCCAGCTGTATAATTAAATAGGCCATCCAAGTACCGGAAAGGTTGCATCCAGAGACACAGCCTTTTAAGGGCTGAGAACAATGCTGATAAAGATCAAGTGGCTAATTGTAAGCAACAACCTCCAAATTGCCTCCGGATGAATAAATCACAGTGGGTGATCCAAGCATATTTTCACATGGATACGGTCTCATTCACAGGAGCAGAGAGCTGGAAAACATCAGGGGTGAGTTTCAATTGGCTGGAAGGGAATGAAAAGATTTGGATTTCAGTAGGGATTATGTCATAGTTTTGTGTAATTATTTCTAGCTGGTGGAACCACTGCAAAAGTGAAGAGGCCCAGAGAGCAGGACTGGAAATCTGCTATCACTGATACTTGGGGATGGCTGCTCTTGTTATGATTTCCTTTGACATTTCCAGGATTAATGTGAGGACTGCAAAATGCAACCACGAGAGAAGATTTGAACTTCCAGGACTCTTTCATGGGGGATAAATTAAGGCAAAAAATCTTTGTGGTGAATTGTCTGTCCTGGCATTTTTGCATGAGCTGTGGTTGGAGTTGGGCATGGAGCTGGGAGAATGTATCCTGGGGCATCACAAGTGGCATGAAGCAGGGTAGAGACTTTCCTCTCTTTTGAAACACAAGTGAGTGATGGCAGAGATACTTCATCCAAAATCCTCCTTTGCTATCAACCTGAACAGGAGCTACTGCAATGCAGCAGGGCACTTTTGAGGAATAATCCTTGTTAGTCTACCAGGACTTTGATACTGAAGGCAAGTTCCCAAGTGATATTTAAGTACCTGTTTTCTCCTTTAGCTACTGAAATTACCATGACATGGGCACATTTTTGCTGTTAGCATCTTAGCCGTGTTGGCTAAAGCACCTGTGATAACGTAGAGGTTGAAGGTATTTCTGAGATTCTCTCCTGAAACCTCACACACTTATTGCTGCATTTGTGGTGACAGGCATAACTGAACAGAGCAGTGCTGCCTGGGTGTGTGGCTGTAGCTGTTCAGTGCATCCTTGTTCTTCAAGGTCCAAGAGCTTCCTTATTCCAGAAAACACTGCCATCACTGTGACCACCTTTCTACCAGAGGTTTTCTTGCCCTTTCCTGTACAAGATCTGCTGCAGTGTTTGCATGTATTCTTTGCTTTGAAAGCCTTGTTTTTAAAAAGAATAATTTTCAACCCAAACCCTAGTACACTTAGCTTTCCTTGTTCACCCACTTCCGATTTCTGGTTGTAGAAGTTGTAACCACACTCTTTTTCACCTAAAACCAACCAGCTCCAAGAAACAAAATTTCTGAGGGGTAACAAAGAAGACAAGCAAGTATGCTAAACATCATCAGCTCCCTCAGATATGGTCCATGCATTTGCTTCAGAGTCCTGTCTAAAACCACTCATACTCCAAAGCAGTTCAGCTGCCAGCAGTCTATTTCTACAGTGGGGATGAATGGTGATCACATAACAAAGCTAAGCCCTCGAGTAACATCCAGCTCTTGCCTGGTTCTGGAGGGGAGCATCTGAGCTGCTTGTCAGCATGTGGCTTCCTAGTCAGGAGTGCTGTCCAGTGTAGGAGACGTAGGAGGTTCAGGGAGGTGGTGGCAAGAAGGTCAATGTCCTTATGGTGGATCCCACAGTGTTTCCTGCCATTTATTCAGGAGACCTTGAGGACAATATCAGAAGATGCCAGGCTCTTTCCTGAGTGTAAATGAATTGAGCTCCTAGTAGGAACAAAGCCTGTGCTGAAATGATGGCAGGCTCAGGGAAAGTGTAAGAGGTGTCACAGAGAGAAGGACATTCCCACCACAGCTTGCTCTGTGAGGCACTGCAGGACCCCATGAATCCACTGTTGCTATCAGCAGACTTATGATATGCCCATGATCCCAGCATGTGCAGATTTCTGAAGGCAGACAGGAGACAGACAAGAACACTGGGACTCCTAGAGCATAAGTCTGGAGTCAGAGCTCCTGCCTCATAGTGTGTGTGAGCTGATACATCTGGGTCTGGCAGCCCTACACAGAGGCAAGTGCCTTGGGACGGCAGGATGGACTCATGCCTCCTAATGCTGTACAAATCACTTAATCTGTTGCCATACTCATACCTTCTTGACAGCCCTTATCACTGTTTATAAGAAGGAATACAAAAGCAGTTCTCCTGAGTGCTCTGAGCCATGGTCTCCAGAAATCCCTCACCTCATTCCCTCTTTGGGGACACAACCCTTCCAAAAACATTTTGACAGCCAATGTCCTTATGCTATTGGCTAAAGCTAGCCTCTGTGGGCTCATGTGTTAGCCATTAACTGTCTCTGGGCTGCTACACCAAGCTGCAGAGGGATGATGTCTCAGGAGAGCCACTGAGTCCTCTCCCGTGTCAGATCTTTTCTGCCAACAAACCCTGTGAGAGACTGAGGCATCCTCACCTTGTGGACACAGGCTGGGGAGAGAGCATAGGAATAAATGGTATCAGAGATTTACATGGACTGAGAGAGCTCATGGGCCAAGGTGAGGAGATAAGCTCTGTTATGAGTGAAGACAACAAATTCTGTAAGTCTGAATTCAGAAAAACTCTTTACTCATAGGGCTTTGCAAAGGGCATCACAGTACACAGCAGTAACTGTTTGTGGCTGTTCTCTAACTCCTGTGCTTTGTGTTCAGACACACTGGACCATCTGCTCCCATATGGCTCCATCACCTTTGTGCAAAACTGCTGCTGAGAATACTGTATGGATGTCATAACTCTGATTTATTTAATGTTGATTTCTGCACAAAGCTGGGTCAGTTTAAATGTAAACCTAAGAATAGCAGGAGGTAATAGAACCATTTCTAGTTCTGCCACTCACTCACTGTTTGCCTTCAGGTAAAACACTCGATATCTCCATGCTATAGCTTTCCCAGCAGTAAAATTCAGACACTGAGTTTATAAGGAACAAAAAAAATTGAAATACAGAGATTATAACCTTTAAGAGCTGTTCACTTGTTTGATATAATTACATAATGGTACTCAGGTAGTCATGGAATCAGACTTGCCCTCAAAATGAAAGTTAACCAAGAAAGAGAATTTGATAAGATTGGAGACTTATGAGTAAAAAGTCAAACCTGATGGGATTTACCAGGACTGACTTCAGCTGGCTTGGCCATGGGCAGCAACTGTGAATACCACTGAGCTGCATGAGGTGCATGTAGGTAGAACTGGCTGGGAGTTTTCTGTAAGAGCAGTTTCATAGCAGTAACTTTTTTTAAAAAATAGATACATACTGCTGGATTTAAAAAATTATTATTCTTTTCTTAGCCAGAAAGAGAAAAAAATAACATCGCTTGCACATACTCTGCATGTTATACTCCTTCCAGCTATAGCATCTTGGAGCTGTGATTTCTAGGGCTTTTAGGTTCTCTGGCTCCAGCCACTGCCATGGAGCCAGGAAACCCCAAAGTTCAGTGTCCAAAATCATAGAATAACAGAATGGTTTGGGTTGGAATGGACCTTAAAGTTCAGTTCAAAGCCATTCCCCCTTGTCCTGTCACTACAGCCCTTGTCAAAAGCCCCTATCCAGATTTCTTGTTGGCCCCTTTAGGCACTGGAAGCTGCTCTAAGGTCTCCCAGAACCTTCTCTTCTCCAGGCTAAACAACCTGTTAAAATAGTCAAAATATGCTATATATATTAGCATGGGTCAGCCTGAAAGCCAAACTCTGACTTGGGAATATGCAACAAGATAAATTTCTTTAGCAGTAGCAGTATTAAAAATGCTGTAAGCAAATTAAGAACAAAGTTCCATACAATTACAAGCTCTTGCGCCAAGTATTTCAGCGGGGACAAAAATGGAAATGTAAACCTTTTATTAGTACCAGCAATGAGAAATGGGATTTATTTCAGACACTCGATGTATTATTGAAAGGTTGTGCAGAATTTAGAGATAATATATATTATGTGTGAGGGGGTATATATTATTTAATGAGGAAATGGATGAGAGGAAGGCAGCAGGAAAAAATGATGTTCATTTAGTGAAGAGACCTTGGGACAAAAGCAAATGCTAATTCCATCAGGCAGGATTCAAAGAATATTGAAAAGTGTAGCTCAAAAGATCATCTAATTTATATCAGTACTGATAAAATGAGCATGAAAACTATTTCTAAATGGCAGTTAATCTGGATCTGAGGAATGACTCTTACATATAATTTAAAAGAGAGAGACATTCATACTGTTATTATTAATAATGGAACATTTTACTTAAAATTTCACAACCTTCATGTTCCTGTAGTGTTCTGGAAAGTTGTCTGTGAAATGTGGAGCTATTTTAATATTTCATATGGGACAGAAATACTGGTTTCTTTTTTCCAGGCAACAAAGTAAGAGGCAAGGAGGGTAATAAGTTTTATCAGGACTCTGTGAGTTTGTTATTTAGAGACTTGAGGCATCTCTGGGGTTTATGCTAACAACTGGGCTGTCACAGTTGAGCATTTCGGTCAGAGGTGCCTGTTGCCACCTAGTCTTATACATCCCTACTTTGCTTTCTTATGATCTCTGCAGAGGTGTATCAGGCCAAAACTAACTCAAACCATGTATGCCTTGACAGATTAATTGTGGAAAGTCCCAGGAAAAATTTTGTGTAGCAACATACAGAAAAATTAAAACAAAAATATCTCTCAGCTGTTAATGAGTTGCTAGTGCAACCCTGTTCCCTCCAAAGTCCATTCCAGGTTTTTTTTAGGTGGGGTTTCAATTTTCAGCTTAGACTTACATCCTGCTATGCCTTTCAAACATTTGTCAAGGAAACTATATCTAGAGTTTTCCTTGAGTGATAATTCTCCTGTTCTTAACTTTATCCTGCCTGAATATGCATTTTTGTTTTCCTTAGATCATTTTACTGTATCCTTTCAGGTTTTAGTGTTTAGATTATTGTAGTTTTTAACTTTAGCATGACCAGGGTGGTCATTTTTATGTCTTAATCACTCTCAAAATTATATTTCTGTGACATTAGTTTCACCTTTCCCTGAAACCTCTCCAGTTTTCCTATTGTTTTCTAGGTATAAATTCACCAGAATCTTTATAGGTCTGATGACACCATGGCATGAAGAATAAGATTAGCCTGACTCTCTTGGAGTCACTGAGATACCCAGCCTTTTTTTGGCAGACTTTGAATGAATGTTTTTTCATATTTGGCTGTCTATTGCCATCTCATAGTAGAGTTTTGCAGCCACCTAGTTAATTTTCTGGGTTCCTGGTGGCTTTTGTCTTCTGTTTGTAGAAAGGTGCGGAGATGGAGTGCTGCACCTGAAAGCCTGACACTCTTAGTTCCATGTTGGCAGGGTTGTCTCAAACCTTACAGTTTGGGGTGAGTATTGTAAACTTCACAGTACATTTCAAAGGTAATTCTATCTGAAACTCTCTGTCTTTTTTTTTGCTTTTTCCTCTGTCTGCTTTGCAAAGTGCACTTAGAGAAAAGGCAAGGTATTAACCTTGTGAAAACTGGGAATTGCAGAGTACGTTGTACAGCACTAGGGAAATGTTGATAAGGCCTCTAAGTATGATAAAACCTATGTAGTGACAGGACAAGGGGGAATGGCTTTAAATTGACAGAGAAGAGATTTAGATTAGACATTAGGCAGAAGTTCTTCCCTGTGAGGGTGGTGAGGCCCTGGCACGGGTTGCCCAGAGAAGCTGTGGCTGCCCCATCCCTCGAAGTGTTCAAGAACAGGTTGGATGAGGCTTGGAGTAACCTGGTCTAGTGGAAGGTTGCTGGGGGTTGGAACTGGATGAGCTTTGAGGTCCCTTCCAGTCCAAATCATTCCACAATTCTATGATTGTATGGCAGGATCAGGCCCATCCTGCCTATGCAAGCCAACCTGAAATCATATCAAAAGTCTTAGAGAGCTTAAAAACTGAAGAGAATGGGATCAGCTCAGGTAGCTGGATTTTATGTCTAGTATGTGTACCCAGAGGGTAACATCAGAGCTAGATGTGAATGATATTTACAAAATGTTCTTTCATATTCTTTCTGACTTATGAGAAAATTCTGTTGCGAAGTTTGATATAGTTTTATACCAGAAGACAATGTTGAAAGACTTCAATAAAGTATCTCAAACAAAGGAGGCTGTCCTAAGATTCAATGGAATATAGTGCACATTCTGAAGGACGTAAGAATGAGTCAGATTCACACTCTTGAAGGGAAGCTGTCTACAAAAAAGAAGATAAGAGAGAACTGGATGAAGCACATGGGGGCTAGTATTCCCTTCACAATAATTGTTTAAAACTCCATTGGCTGAAGAGTTCATGACTAAAGGGAAAAGGTGCAGAAGAGCTGCCTGAAACATATCAGGTGTAAGGGATGAAAGGAAAGTCAAATTGAAGAGGAAAAATGCTACAGATCTCAAACCAAAGAACTAGAGGCCAATACTAGAGTAACTATGTGACTTTCAGGCTAGATAATACAGCTAAAACCAGAGTTCAGCTGTGGTACTGAGATGCAGGGAACATCTCAAGGTTCAAACCCATATTTAATTTACAGAGAGAATGGACTTACAAAATGATTCAAAGAAAAAAGTAAAATGAGTGGCTGTGCCTCCAGGGGCAAAGTTCAAAGAACACGACAAACCATGAAGGAAGATTCTGTGTTACAGGAGAACAGACAGCCAGGAGATAAAGGCATACGTAACAAAAGGGACATGTCTATTAATAATACTTACCTGTTTTGACATCAAAGAACCGCATGGTGACCCTGTGACACAAGTGAGTATGAGCTAAAGCTTGTAACATCCCTGTGAGGAAAGGGGTGCTATCATTTGCTAGATACAGCAGATGAAGCAACATACCCATGGCCACAGTTTTATAGCTATGATTATATCTCATGACCTTCTGCTTCCATCTCCTCTACTCTAGGCCATACTTCCAGTCCTAAATGAATCTGTGCCCAAAACACTGCACGCAACTACATTATAAATAAACCCAGGGTTGTTCCAGCTGGGTCACGCTGTCACAGAATCTAAAGGAAGTCTGGCAACCAGACCAAATCAAAGAGACTAGAAAAGAAATATCTTAATCACACAGGAGACTGACCAAGAACACATACTTACAGTTTGTGGAAAAAAACACAAATAAGTAGTTCGGTGATATTTTTTCCAGGAGCACAAAAGCATTAAAACATTTGTTCTGCAGAGCTGGACTGGATCATAAGCCCACCAGAAAACCTGTATTTATGATAAAAGGGAGAAGTCTGAGTGGTGCCCAGATGTTTCTAATCATCTTATTTTCTCATTTGACAAGCTGAGTGTGACTTTACTTTGAAAGAGAGAAATATGAATGTAGTGAAAAGAATTTCTACAAAAAATTCTCCCAAAATTTCAGTTCTGAGGAAGATTTGGAGCGAGTGACTGGGAATAGATCACGACTGCAAATACAAGTGCTCTGAGAATTTAAAACGTGTAGAAAATCTATGCTGCCCTTATTTCTATTTCCTTTATGCTTGTGCCCGTGTATACACATCTGCATCTATATATGCATGTATATGTATATGTGCCTATACTTCACACGAGAAACATCAAGGGCTAGGAATTAATTTTGTTGCATTTTTTGTCATTATTCTTTTGCTAAAGATGACGCTGTTGCAGAATACTTGCAACCAAGAGGAAATGTCAAGCTCCCGTAACTGGATGTGTTTTGATTTGGAGCAGAAAGACTGGGCCCTTCTCTAATGCTTCAATGTTAGCTTTTCCTTCCAAGAATTATGCTTGCCAGTGCACAAAGTATTCTGCCAACTCACTGTTTGATGGTTATAGTAATCTGTAAACTAAGGGAAATATATGTTCTCGAGAATGTTGCTGCTTTAGGGCTGTTACTCTATAATCTCTTTCTTATAGGAATAATTGGGTGGTCCACAATTCATGTAAATAGATGTGTTCATGCAGGTTCTATGTAAAGATTACAAGGCTGAGACCTTAGGAAATTTTTAATCTGGAAACATAAGGATCAAAATTTGTCTGTAGGTTAGTAAGCAACTAGCTATGAGGCAAGACAGAAGAAGTCAAATTCTATAAAGCATAAAGTACGGATGATCTCTTTAGTACTCATCTTCAGTGGAGCACCCCAGCTCCCTGGTAAAAAATCCATAGGCATATTTAAATCTTGCACTGGGTCCATTCCACAATGAATGGCCAGGCAAAGCCAGAGACACACAGAGAGATGGATAACTGTAGGTACTAAAACCTGTGTTTCCCACTTTGTTGTAATTTCTACATACAGAAATACATACATAGAATTTCTACATACAGAAAATCGTTTTTCAGAAGTGCCTTGGAGAAGGTGAATAAGGGTATGGACATTGTCTTTCATAACAGAAAGGTAGAGGATTAAATGAAATTATCAGATGGCAGGCTAGAAACCAAACCAAGGAAGGCAGTATATGTTTCACACAACACTTAGCTGTAGAACTCATTGCAAGAGCACAGTGTTCTCACCAAGTGTGTAAGTGAGTTTGTAAAATACTCAGACAAATTAATGTTAAAAGAAAAATGTCACCAGGGTATGTTATAGCAAAATGCCATTGTAGTTCAGGTAGTCCTTGGGCCCCAGATTGCTGACAGGATCTGCCAGGAAAATATTCTATATGCTTGCTCTGTTTTTATATTCTTCGTGCAAATCTACTATTTACCACCACCGAAGACAGGTTTCTGTGCCAGTCAGACCTCTGTTCTGATTTAGTATGGCTGCTTTGATACTCTCAGAGAAGTCTTGCTTACACTGTTTAATCTGATATTTACTCCTTGCAGTAGTTAAACAGACCATTGTCTGTAAGTATTTTCCCAATAGAGCAAACCCTGTGGAAAGGGTAAATATCACAGTTTGGTAAATATCAAGGCTGTTTTTTAATGTCATTCTGATAATTGGTCTGCAGAAATATGCTTCAATATTTCAGTGAGGTTATCTGAAAAACTATATAAAAATGGAAATAGGAATTTGAAAGAATTTCAATAGAAGACTTTTAAAGGTCTAAATTTTTTCTTGATCAAGCATGGTAGTTTGTTCAAAAGCCCTGTTAAGATGAGCATTTTGAGCAAATTAGCCCTAATGATACAAACACTTCTGCACATGATCACACTCTGAATAACCTCACTGAACTGAATGGATGTAGATATGTTTCAAAAAGTGGCATATATGTAAATGTGTGTAGAACTGACATCTGAACAACTTTCTAGAGATCAGCATATACCTGTCTTTTAATTTTGACTCCTGTGCCCATTTTAATTGAGTTTTCAATGTGCTAAATAAAGAATCATCCTAACACAGTCCTGTTTTTGTAATAAAGTGGATTTTTTTGAAATATCTGAACTGTCAGTGGTGATGTGTAGGACTCCAGGTGCTCCCGCTCATGGTATTGTGGAAGGAGATGACTTTAAATACGGGGCCCAGATTTACTTCAAATGCAACCCAGGTTACAGCTTAAAAGGCAGCCGTGTTGCCTACTGTCAGCTTGATGGGATTTGGTCAACACACCATCCTGAATGTGGTAAGGTCACTTTAACATTCTTATAAAATGTTTTGGCCAATGTATTCATATGAAACTTGAATATCCAAATTTTGCTTGAAATTTCATAGAACTGTGGCTTAATGTGATGTTCTTTTGTATGCCTACCTTTAACAAGCAGTAGTGATTCTTTTTCACTGTGATGGAGCCCAAGCCTGCAAGACTTGCTTATATAAAGGTCTGACTGAAGCATCAAATGACTTGAAAATAATTTCCTCAAAGACTTTAGGCACACAACCTTCTTACACACAGTCGGAAAATCTCTAGGACTAAAACCTAGTGAGGGTTATTGTGCAACAATTAGAATCTACTTCCATTACTATTCTCTGGACAAGTCCTGTGCACAAGACTAGATCGTTTTGTGAACAGAATTCCCACCCTACAGAAAAACTGACAAAAGAGAAACCTCCATTCATCCTGGCTTGGCAAGCCATCATGCCTATCATTCAGTTGTAAAATTCAAAGCCCCTTCATCTCATTGAAAGGGACTTTTAATTTTCCTTTCTTTTGCATAATTTTATTTCCATATTCCAATATTGTATCAATTGGAAAAGTGCTTTTACAGGTGTGTTGTAGCAAACAGTGTATATATGGGGGGAGTGTTGTGAAACAGTTGTATATAAGCTCATCTGAAAGAGCAAGCTATAGTCATTCTACTATCTAGACAGAACATCTCCAGTTGCAGTTAACTGTGTAAGTCCCTGCTTCATGACGTCCTTGGCTAAAGACCTATTGAAAGGTTTATCTCTGGGCTTGGCTGTTAAAGTGCTAGGTGATGAAATTTGGGTCTCTCCTTCCCAGATGTTTTCTCTTTGTATTTAACTCACAAAAAAAAAACGATAACTCTGAGTTTAGGGAAGTTGAAGTTACTGATAGACATAGGATGAAGTAAGACAAGGCCTTCATTGATTTACTTGGTCAAGTTTAGGTACACTTTAGAACATGCATTCCACTCAACATATGATGCCTCTGGACAGAGAACAGTTTTGCAAATAAAGCATTATACTGTGGATGATTCCCTGTAGTCTTTAGCTGCTCTCTTGTGGTTCACAGGTGAGAGAGCCTGTGAAGTACAGAGGAGCCAAACTGAAAGGAGACAGGGCTTTACTTCTCCCTTCCTCCTGGTTAAGAAGAGGTTCAGATGTTTTCTTTCTTTGTTGAATATGACTCATGTGTACACACATAACCATCAGCATATGTTAAAATCCAGTGTTGTCAAAGAAAGTATTGAAATATGTGCTTAGTTTCAATTACATACTCAATTCTAAGAGTGTAGGCTCTTCATTGAGCTTGTACTACTTTGGCTAGCTATGTGCTTCCATGTGTTGCTGAGCTGGTGACATGAGGATAACAGAATAGGACAGGGCCATACCTGTGTGCTGTTACTGTGCTGATTCACGGGGATTTAAATAAATGCTTAAGTGCTTTAAGTTGGTTATTTTTTGAAATGAGGCTCAGCAGGCAGCTGAGTTTGAAGCAAGGACATGAAGAGGTCATTTCTGCTCAATTGATATCACAGAATCACAGACTGGTTTGAATTGGAAGTGACCTCAAAGTTCATAGTTGCAACCCCCTGCAACAGCCAGGGACACCTTCCACTAGACCAGGTTGTTTCAAGCCCCATCCAACCTGGCCTTGAGCACTGCCAGGGATGGGGCAGCCACAGCTTCTCTGGGCACCCTGTGCCAGGGCCTCACCACCCTCACAGGGTAGAACTTCTGCCTGAGAGCTCATCTCAATCTCCCCTCTGTCAGGTTAAAGCCATTCCCCCTTATCCCGTTCGTACAGGCACTTGTCAAAAGCCCTTCTCCAGGTTTCTTGTAGGCCTCCTTTAGCCACTGGAAGCTGCTCTAAGGTCCTGCTGGAGCCTTCTCAGCCCTCCATAAACAGAGCTGTACCAACACTAGCTGTCTGAACTAGATGTTCACTGGTTATCAGGCAATGAGACATCAGACAGAGGAATTAAACAGATTTGCATGTTACTGTCAACCTGACAAGCAAACTGAGATGAAATCTGAAGAAAACAACAGAAATACCTTTTTAGCAGCTAAATAGAATGAGTGGAGAAGTTAAAATATAGATGAAAGCATTTACTAGTGCCACATAGGGAATACTGTCATCCAGATTTAGGCAAAAATAAAAGTTTATTTAGAGGAAAAAAAACCCAAAAACCAACAAACCAAACAAACCAACAAACCAAACAAAACTCAACAAGAAAGGGGAAAATATTGGGAAGGAGGAAGTAAAAGTGATTTTGTAGGCAGAACCTCACATGCGTAAACTTTCCATATTAAATATTTAGTATCTGTATATATATGTTCTCTTTCAATTCCCATATTTCCCTGAGATCTCTCTTTCTGTGCTAAGAATCCAAAATGCAACCAAACATAAAAGTAAAAAATAGGTAGTTTAGTTTTGTTATCCAAGCCCAGTACAGTATTGAAAGTACAGAAAAAGGAAAAGAATGCCAAGGACCTGTTTTCTGCAAATAATTCATCCTTTGATGACCTTGAAGTAGCCCTGTTGATGGGAAATGAAATTCATACACAATCCAGGCTCTTTTTCAGGATGATCATCTATGTTTTAAGGCCTTTAACAATTTCAGCATCTAACACTAAAGTGTAAAAGAACCTTACATTTACACTAAAGACGTTAAAGTGTGTATTATAAGCAGACATCTGTATACTGTAATTTCTTATTTACTCTTTGATCTTTCAGAAGACAGATCCCAGATAGGTCTTGAAAAGGCAGCTTCGCTATAGTGTAGACTGAAGTGTAACCTGAATGAAATGCCAAGCAATCTCATAGGTAAAAGTGATGTAGTGAACCTGATAAAATGGTTACAATTTTTTTCCCCTATCATTAGTTCTAGATGAAAAAAACTGCTCAGATCCTGGTGGCCCTCTCAATGGCTACAGAAGAGTAGTAGAAGACACTGGGGCCTTGAATGGACGCTATGCAAAAATTGGCACAGTCATTGCTTTCTTTTGTAACAACTCGTATGTTCTTAGTGGGAATGAACAGAGGACCTGCCAAGAGGATGGAGAATGGTCAGGGAAGCAGCCAATCTGCATAAAAGGTAGCTTACAATCTTTTTTTGCCACAATTCATAAAAGCTGCTATGTTTTTATTGGAGCTTCTTTTATATAATTTACACTTACTGAACAATCATTTTTGCTAAGAATAACCCATTGCACTGACACCTCATACTGAGATTGGTAGTTTGCCAGCTTCATTGGCCGCTAAACTCAGCCAGATAAGATGCCAGTGATTCCAGAAGAGGTTTCCATCTTTAAACATGTAAAGGAATGTTCCCTAAGACCTTTATTACCCTCCTTCTAAAATCAAACCTGTGTAATATCAAAATAAAAGATCAGGAGCAAATTAAAATAGACAGAAATAATTGCTCTCATAGAGCCCAACTCTCACAATCCTTTTCAGTCCCAGTCATGGGACAAACAAGCCTGTAGATTGCACCCTTGTAGGCTTGTTTCAGAAAACCACCTGAGGACATGCTTAAACTATGTGCGCTTATCAAAACAACAAACCACATCTTTAAATCCTTTGGTAGAAAAGGAATGATGCTGTTCACTTGCAGCTACTCTAAATGTGTCTGAAATCCTGAATGAATGAGTGAATTTGAGCTAAGGAGCTGCCAGATTAATTTTACCAAAGCAACTGTTTGACAAATTTTAATGGTTTTTTTTTTTTTTTTTTTTTTTAATCTGTAGTAATGATACATAAGGAAATATGTCTGTCCACCAGGGAATTTGTGTTATTCTGTTATTTTAGATGGAAATACTCCCTCCCTGTAACATATAATTGTTTGTAGAAAGCATCTTTATGGATGATGACCATTTGTTGAAAGTATCCTTATTGATGGGAACTTTGACAGTGATGTAAATGTTAACACATACAGTAATCATAAAGACCTGGGCATTGTTAAATCTCACAGAGCATAAGTACTCAGGCGTACAGATAAAATCAGTCCTGCAAGATTCCTTTCCTTCCACTGTGAGCAGCAGGAAGATGATCCTGGCAGTTATTTGAACTGATAAACCTGAATATTTTATCTGGCTTTTAAAGTAAAGAAACAAAATCAGAAATCCTAGATATCCCTTCTGTTATTTTGGGCATATTCAGGTAACTGAGGTGTTCCTTTGAATCAGAATCCCCAGCTCCTTCTGTGGGTACACAAGCAAATAGACACTTTGAAGCCTGTGACATTTCACAGCCTTTCTCTGTGTGCCGAGTCACTGGGATGAACTTTGTGTGGCTACACGATGGAAATCTAAGTATTTTTTTGTCTAATTCCATTATTGTGAAAGTTTACTCAGATTCCAAATCATCAGCTGTAGTGTTATAAACCTGGCATTCAGACACATTGATGGGCAACTCTTCCTTCATGGCTGGATGTGCCAGTGCAGAAGGCACTCAGTTGCTTCCACTGTTGTAAATGGGATAGATTTGGTGATTTGTGAGGAAGTATTTTTTCCAATGCTTTAGGGTTTAGGACCTATCTTCATTTTAATACATGTAACTTACTGCCTCTTTTCTTAACCCAGTCCACTATAGCTAGTAAGAGAAAAGAATGGAAATGTGTATGAACCGTAACACTTGAGCTGTGAATGTGGAAAAGTACTGTGCAACATTATATTTTTTCTAGCCTGCAGAGAGCCAAAGATCTCTGACCTGGTGAGACAGAAAGTGCTTCCAATGCAGGTCCAGTCAAGGTGAGAATGCAATATCTCAACTATAGTTTAAAGAACAAATGTGACTCCTTTCCATCCTGTGTGTTTAGCCTCCACTGACAATGGAGCAATGAGAGCTGCTGGGAGGGGATGGCTGGTTAAGTGCAGGTTTGGAGGCTGCTGGAGGCAGCCAGGAAGAAATGCATGGCTAGAGATGTGAAAACTACTGGGTGATGCTGGAATTACGCTTACAAACTTGTGACAGGCTATGAGAACAGTCTGAGAGCAGTTCCTTGAAGATAACGAAGGGACTTAAAACATGAACATGTGCTGTCTTAATGAAGAAATGAGTGGGGAGAACACAAGGAGAGAAGGGGGTATAGCAATGTAATCTGCTCCCATCAAGCTTCACCACCCAAAGCAAGATAACACAAGTGGTATAAAATTGTGTTTGAGGGGGGCATGGGGGAGAGAAGAGGAAGCAGGACAAGAGGGAGTAAAGAATGAAATATCAGACCTTGTCTGAGCTTACCCTTTTGCTGATTTCCTGAAATAGGACCAATCTGAATTAGTGATGCTGCAATGTCCCAGTTCATTTTTGTCCAAGTAGTAATTTCTCATTTCACACACACAATTCATTTATTTTTAGATGCAGTGCAAGAACTGGCCTCATCTTTGGTCTTAGGAATGACCATACCAGGTCAGAATAAAGGTCCAGCTCAAGCCATATCCTGTCTCTGGTAATGACCAGTAGCAGATGCCTAGAGACTTTAGGAACAAGGCAAGCACATACTCCCCAAATACCCTCCCACTCTCCAGCTGTGTGATGCATGAGTGTAGACGTGGCTCTGAGAAGCCATCAGGAGGTTTTAGTAGTCATCAGGGGATTCTTCTTAGATTTCTTAATTAACTTTTCAACACAGGTCTTTCTGTGCTAAATGTTTCAGATATTAACAAGAGCTGTATGAAAGGGCATACATGCCCCCACCTCCATAGCATCATCACAGCACCTCATGTGTGTTGACTCTTACCCCTTGAAGTAGGATCTTCATTTCATAGCTTAATAGTGAGGTGTTGACTATGCACTACTGGAAGGTCACATGTAAGTATGGAATGGGACCCTGGCAGTCTAAGCATGACCACAGCAGCTCTCATCCTTTGTCCAAAATATAAGAAAATTGTAATTGCTCTTGTTCTTAATAACTTTCCTTGAGTGCTGTCATGTACTGCCTCACAGATTTTATCTGATGGAAGCAGGCTGTGTTTCTCTGTGATCAAAAATGGAATCACCACTTGAAAAAACCACATTCTTACGGCTTTTCTGGATGCAACAGTACCAGAAATGTCAAGAGAAATTAATTTCTTGCTGAAATTTTCAGTCATAAATAGTTTTTTTTGGTGTTTTGTTATTTTTTTTTTTTTTGTAGAAATGTGCTTTTAAGCATTAGAGTAAGGGACACATTCTAAGTGATGAACACTTAAGTATGACTGTAGTCAAGCTTATGGTCTATATCTAGGCTGGTGCATATATTTATTTTTTTAATTATGTGTCATGTTTCATCTAATCAGTACAATTTCTAAATAGAAGCTTAGTAATTACTGCAGTCATGAAATCTCTGTGGTGAGGCAATTATCTCTGCTAACTGGTAAATCAAGCAACTTTATCAACATGATTTAATCTGAATCGATTCCTAATTCTGCCTATTAAAATGTTCACTAGAGAAAAGATGTGCCCATCTCTTATCTAGTTAGAGCTAATTATGGCAATGCCAACTTCCAGTGTAATTTCTTTATCTAAAAACGTGGTCTCTCAGTCCTGTTGCGAATGGCAAAAGCTCTTCCACATTCAGAGGCAACTGGTTGCAATCCAGAAACTGTAAAATAAAAAAAAAGAGAGACACAAATAGAAAATTTATAAACATATGTGTTTTTATATTCAAATGTATATTTATATACATATTTATATGTAAATAGAATAGCTGGGATGTAAATGGGAGTACTGTTAATCCATGTTGGAATGGTATTTTTGCCTTGTTCTTTTACAAGCAAACTTGATATGCTTTTAAATGATACTTAACACAGCTGGTGATAAAGATATGGTAATTATCACTATTCTTCTTCTTATTATTATTATCATAATCATATTATATCATAATAATAATAATCATAATTATTATTATTACCTTGTGTTCTTTGTGCCTTGAAACAGGGAAACACCTTTGCATCAACTTTATTCATCTGCATTCAGCAAGCAAAAGCTTGATATCTATCCCACCAAAAAGCCAGCACCACCATTTGGAGATCTCCCCCCAGGGTACCAGCATCTGCACACTCAGCTTCAGTACGAGTGCATTTCTCCTTTCTACCGCCGCCTGGGCAGCAGTAGGAGGACTTGTCTGAAGACAGGAAAATGGAGTGGGAGAGCCCCTGTGTGTATTCCAAGTGAGTCTCCAAGGGAGAAAGAATGCACACATCTCTGGAGGGATGGGAGAACAGGATGTATATTCATCTTAGAAAATAAGGGAGTCTCAGGTGTGTAGGCTGCCTCTGCTTCCAGATGGGAGATAGGAGCAGTAAAGCTTGGAGGATATGTCAATCAGGGGTACTCTTTCCATTTCTTTATGCAGTCATCTCATTAAGTGCAGCTTGATAAGGTTGTCATGAAAAGTCACCTGGGCAAGTGCTAAGTTCACATTCCTACTTCAGCCAGGAATTCAGACAATAAGAGGAAAATTGTAAGTTTATTTTTTTAAACTATATAAAATACTCTTCTATTATAATTTCACAGGTTGGAGACAAAGGTTAATTAGAAAGCTATCCCTCATGCTAACCATTGCAACTTGGTTTCTTTTGGCACATCCTAAGCAGAAATCAAGAGTGATATTCAGATTTTGTGGGGGAAAAAGGTGGGGAAAAACATTTTTGGTTCATGTTTCCTCAGTCTGTGGAAAAGCAGAAAACATCACCATTCAGAAGACAGTGACCTCTATGAGGTGGCCCTGGCAAGCAGCAATCTATCGGACAGCCAATGGCATGAAGGAGAACAGTCTCCGGAAAGGGGCCTGGATCCTCATCTGCAGCGGGGCCCTGGTGAATGAGCGCACTGTGGTGGTGGCAGCTCACTGTGTCACTGACCTGGGCAAGACCATCGTGCTCAAGGCAGCAGAGCTTAAGGTGGTTCTGGGGAAATTCTATAGAGATGATGACAGGGATGAAAAGACTATCCAGAACCTGCGGGTAAGTCTGCTGGGAGTGGAAAATGATAAGTACAAGCAGATGCTCATCCCATATGTCTTATAGAGGGAGAAGAAGTTTGTCCTTAGAGCAATATACTGGTTTACATGTGGCTCTTTCAAATGTATACCTAGAGACTCAGATGACAGAACAAGGCACAAGAAGGGCATATGCTGCAGTTCATTAAATTCCCCTGACACTGTTCAACTCCTGTGTTCACCCCTTAACACAGATCACTAAGAAAATAGCTCAGGTTCCATGGGTCATAAAGTCTTGAGTGATATTGCCAGAAAAAAAAAGTAGAAAGGATGCCAGCTACTGTCAAAAGTGAACAGCATTATTTATGAGGGAAACACTTGTGCTGTAGATCCTGGTTTGATGCCATGAGCACATTTCACATCTCAGCCCCAAGGCTGTACAGCTCTAAACTCAGAAGTTTGTGTCTGACTCTAGCTCCAAAAATAGTACCTCAGGCTCACCACCTGTGTTTTTCAAGTAGAACTGAAAGGTTGGAGTCAAAATGAGGAGAAATACAGCAACTTTCGCTCTGTGTGTTGTTTTCTGGAGTGGTGGGGTATTAAGTGAGTTCATGGATTTTATTCAAGAAATCAGAGTTAATTTGATTCTTTCTCCTCTCCCCTATTTTCAGTTTCTTTCTCTAACCTCAGCTTTTTCAGACTTTTCCTTTTAGGAAATGCATATTATTTACAGTATTCCCTTATAGGAATCCTACCTGTTCCTGTAATTTTTTCATCAAGGTAACTAGCAGTAAAGCTTTAGCCCCAGTACATAAAATGTATTCTTCCCTAATGGGAAGATGGTTGAATTTCAATTAGAAAATAACATTTCAATTCAACAACAGCCCCCTCCCCCTACACACACTCCTCATCCCCCACCCCTGCTTCAGATTCTCCAGGCTGAAGATAATATGGCAGTTTAAATCTTTTTAGTAAACTGGAAAAACTTGAACTGAACATTAACTCCTCATTTTGACGAGAATTACTTGACTGCTTGTCATTAGGAAGAGTTTCAGGCCATAAAAACTGTACTGAAACCCAAGATGAAAAAAAAAAGAAGATGCTTGATCTCTCTTTATGCTTCTCATTTGAGTGAACACTATGGTGAAAAAACAGATTGGGATTGGAGGGTCAAGGAGAAGTATGCAAAATGAACTAACATGTATTATAGTAGTGTGGAAAGAGCGCTGTTGCCTTGCCTCTGCTGTTAACTGTACAATTTTTCCTGCTCCCCAGATTTCTGCCATTATCGTGCATCCCAATTATGACCCTATATTACTTGACTCTGACATAGCTATCATAAAACTCTTGGACAAAGCCAGAATCAGCAGTCGTGTTCAACCCATTTGCTTGTCATCTTCTCATGACTTGACTTCATCCACAGAGGATTTAAAAATAACAGTTACTGGCTGGAAAGTACTGGCTGATATTAAAGATCCTGGATATAAGAATGACACAATCCGCATGGGAGCTGTTCGGATGGTGGATTCACTGTTGTGTGAGCAACAGTATGAGGATAATGGGATACAAGTCAGCATCACTGACAGCATGTTCTGTGCCAAACGAGACCACACTACCTTTTCTAATATCTGCCCTGCAGAGACTGGTGGGATTGCAGCCATAACTTTGCCAGGAAAAGCATCTTCTGAGCTAAGGTGGCACCTGATGGGATTAGTGAGCTGGGGTTATGATAAAACTTGCAGCCTAGAACTCTACAGTGGCTATACCAAAGCTCTTCCTTTCAAAGACTGGATTGAGAAGAATCTGAAATAAAAAGCCATGTCCGGAAATGGCATTTTACAGATATCGTAATATCTCTCTCAGTCTCTGCTGCATTAGGCTTCTTATCCTAGTCATGAGTCACATGTGGGATAAGGTTAAGGCAGACAGCCTGGTAATTTGTCCTAGGATCAGATGTTCCATCAGGTTACTTTTACTCAACTCATGACAGAGGGTCTTAGTGCATGAGAAGTTTTGCTGTATTTTGCCTGTCTCCCCTGGTGGGAGGATGAGGCTCTGCTCCTTAGTCTGACACACAGAAACAGGACAGCAAATTCTGACTGACACTCATCTGTAGTGTGGAGTCCCCTAGAGAAAGTAACAGCAAGCCTCTCCCAAGGATCCATGTGAGCGGATTGAGAGGCTGGAAAAGAGTAGCCTGAATTCATTACGATAGATGAGCTTGTTACGGGGTTTGCTCTCTGTATTCCCATAGTACAATGTAATCTTTTTCCCTCCCAAGTACTTTACACATTTAAATAAACCATGGTTTGTTTTTTTTTAACCTACATATCTATGTCTGACATTATGCAGATTCCTTGTTGCTTTATCTGTGTCACACTCGAGGGACTATCTACTGCCCTTGTCTGTTTGCATGTGACTCTCACCTGGGACTCTTCAGGCACGCTGAAATGCAGAATTAGCACAAAATTCAATTGCTACATAAGTAACAACTTTTGTTTTTCTTCTTTAACCCTAATACATCCAGTGCTACTATTGTTGTACATGATCCATTGCAATGAAATGTACAGGGGAGTTCTCTCCCACTTGTATCTTGAACAGATGAAATCCTGAACCATGCTTCTAAAAACATTTTTCCATGTAGATTATTTCAAAGAAAGACCTATGAAAAGCTCAAAAGAACTTCTGATTCATATACTGTTGTGGGAAAACAACTCTTCTGTAGCTCTTCAGGGTGAAGAACAATGTCCTTCCTCACCCTTAGCAGAGGCTTTTCTTTGCCAGACTGTTTGACATTGAAGTATAAGAGTCTCCCATTGGGCATGTTGTGCAGTAGAGAGACTTTGGTGTCCCCGTGGTCCTTAATCACTTCTCCTTTTCATTAAATCATTCTCTATTCAGTTGTGGCTAAAGATTAGAGACGAGTCCTAGTAAAACTTGGGGAGGAGGGACAGGGGAACGTCTTCCATAACTAATGACTCCTGGATAAGCCATTTCTGACACTGTGGCATTCTTAAGACCTTCAAATTATTACAGTGCCCAGAGCAGCTCACAGCAATAGTTGCATGTCAAGGCTGGGGCTCTGATGAAAGTATTTAGTACTCTCACCAAGAAGGACTCAGCCGCTGGAGATGTGTCGCAGCCTACTGCACTGCTATGGCAATTGTAAGGTAACAATTCTGATTTCAGCTGCAATTCTCTGATGCTGCAAAATCTTGTGAAGAGTTTCTCAGCATTCAGTACTTTCCACCTACTTTTGAATCTGCAAATTGCTGCTAAAAGGACAATTACTACTGGATGTCACTCCATGTAATTTATATTTTTGCTTTCCTGGGCAGAAAGATTTAATACATTATGGTTTTGCACTTTTCTTATTTTCACTGGCAACAGGACCCAGGATGATGTTGCTTGAATCAAAAAGTGTGAGGGCGACAACTAAAGTATATTGCTTCTCTTCATCTTGTTTGCCTGCCTCCTCCTGCCAGGAGATATGCTTGGCTGTCAAACTACGTGGCAACAACAGCACCAAAAATTCATCATTAAATGTGAAAAATAAGGTACGTTTCATTCCTCTGCTGGGAGGAACATGTGCCAGTGAACGTGTGGTACTCCCCTGCTGACAGGAGGGGTTAAAGGAAATTAGGTGACAGTTTTGGCAAGAGCAGATTTGCAGAAAGTCAACATGTATTTCCTCCCAACAGTATCAATGAATAGATTGAGAAAGGAATAGAATTGTTTACTGCAGTTTGGCTTGCTCAGTCAGAGATCTTCTGTGATGACATTAAATCAGAGTCTCTACACTCTAGCAGTAAGAGAAATTATCTTCTAAAACAAATCACAAAGGTCTGTGAGCTGGTTCTTTTCTCAGTCATGACTCCACGAGTGCACTGCTCTCCATAACATTACTCTTTTCCACTGCTACAAATGAGAGAAGCCCTAGATGTGGGGCTTTTTTTTTTCCTCTCAGATTTGTGCAGCAGGGAACTTGGCAGTCCACACCAATCTTCAAAAGTCTCTCTTAATTCTAGTTTTAGCCCTCATGCTTTTCCTTTTACTAAAGACCAGCCATGCCTAGTGTTACTGATCCTCTTAACTCCTCCTTGGTATTGAATCACATCCCCATTTGGCTTCAAACCACTCACAGATCTGGCAAGGAATAGCTGAAAGTTTCTGGGCAACAATACAGCTGATCACTGGTTGTGTATAAAATAAAAGTATGTTCTTGAAGAGAAACTTGCAGGAATTAATGGAGTGAAAATCACGGAGCTAGTGGCAGCTGTGTGTGCTCTTCTTTTTACAGTCACGATACTCTTCAAGAAAAGAGAAGTAAGAAGTGGTCAGGATATCTTCAACCCTGGGATTCAGATTTCAGTATAGTCTTTTATAGAAAGATGAATTACCTGTAGCATTTGGTTCTACTTCTGAGCCTCAATGACGTTGGAATGCTAGATTCAATTCTGGCTAATCTCTAAATTCAAACACAATGTTTTTATCTCTGTTGTTGTATGACGTATCATGGAGCCATAGAATGGTTTGGGTTGGAAGGGACCTTAAAGCTCATCTAATTCTGCACCCCTGCCATGGGCAGGGACACCTTCCACTAGACCAGGTTGCTCAAAATAGGGATGAATGTTTGGAAAAAACCCAGTCTGTAAGAAGGATCAATAATCCACTTTGATAGCTAGGGTCTGCTTTTGAAATTCAAAGCTATTTCAAACATCTCTTTCTAAACAGGTGAGGATCTAGGCCATCTGTTGGGAGAAGGGTGTGAAACAGCACAACTTGGATAGCAACACATCTTCCCTCTGAGGAAGAGCTGTGCATTCTGAAAAGGCACTAAAGATGTTGCTACGAAAGAAAACCAAAAGAGAGCCAAACCACTTTCTGAATTCTTACCCTCTCAAATGGATCTATACTTCTCCCTTTGTATGTATTTGGGGCTGAGGGTGCATTAAATTCCTTCCAAAAGCCAGGGTGCTTAGCTGAAATACAAGACTGTAAGGCAACAGACATACTGAATACATGATCTTATAATGCATACCTTCGTGCCTCTGATGGAATTGCCAAGGGAACTTGTTTCCCTTGAAAACCTAAGTCCATGGTAAGATCAGAGGAAAAGAAAATGTGTATTTGATTAGAATGAGGGAATGCAGGCTAAGCTGCATCCTGCCATTTATAAGGACAGGAACAGCATGGTTGCAGGAAAGGCATCCTAGGGGAGTGGCAGCAGTGGGCATGGTCAGGCAGCCTTTGCTCCAAGGTGCATCCCCTGCAGCCCTGTGGCTCTGCATTGTGAAAGGGGGATTCCTGCATGGCTGTTGCCTTTGTGCCACATCCTTGGGGCAGAGAGAACATGCTATGGCAGAAATGTAGGCTCCCTGTGAAACAGGACATCAGGTTCAGAGAATCATAGATTTGTTTGGGTTGGAAGGGACCTTAAAGCTCAACCTGCCATGGGCAGGGACACCTTCCACTGGACCCAGTTGCTCCAAGCCCCATCAAACCTGGCCTTGAACACTGCCAGGGATGGGGCAGCCACAGCTTCTCTGGGCAACCTGTGCCAGCACCTCAGCACCCTCATAGGGAAGAACTTCTTCCTAAGAGCTCATCTCAATCTCCCCTCTGTCAGGTAAAAACCATTCCCCTTGTCCTGTCACTACAGGCCCTTGTCAAAAGCCCCTCTCCGCATTTCTTATCATCTCCTTTAGGCACTGGAAGCTGCTCTAAGGTCTCCCCGGAGCCTGCTCTTCTCCAGGCTGAACAAGCCCAGCTCTCTCAGCCTGTCTTCAGAGCAGAGCTGCTCCAGCCCTTGGAGCATCTTTGTGGCCTCCTCTGGCCTTGCTCCAACAGATGCCACATAGTGTGTTGTTCCCACATAGCACTGAGGTTGTCAGGAGGAGCCTCAGCTGCGGGAAGCTGAGGCCGAGGTTCACTGCAGTGTCCTGACACGCCACGAGCGGCCCGTGCCGCAGCACCGGAGCGCAGTTACCGAAACCACAACTTTCCACCCCACGCTGCAATCACAGCCGCGTCTTCGCGGGGCCTCGCTCCTCCGGACTCGAACCGGCGGCTATGGCAACCGCGGCGCCGCCTCCCCGGCAGGGGGCAGCACAGCCCCGCGACGCAGGGCCGGGCCGGGGCCGGGGCCCCAAGCTCTCGATGCGGCCCCACTCGCCCCTCGCCACGGTCCCCCCCCGGGTGCTGCCGCCGCGGTTAGAGCCGGCACCGGGCCGTCGAGACAGCACGGCTCTTGCGAAGGGCTGAACTGGTCTCGGGAGGCTGCTGCCGCCGCGGCGTGGCAGGGCAGGTGCCTCGGCTGCGGGATCGCGGAGTGCCGACCCGCCCGCTCGGCAGAGGAAATGCGGCGGCAACCGGACACCCCCGGGGGGTGTGTGTGTATTGGACTCGCTCCTCCCCGGCGCTCCCGGCCGGCTGCCCCGAGTCCCATTGCGGAGGGCCGGGCCTGCCCCGAGGAGGCGGTGGCGGTCGGCAGCGAGTGAGGCAGGTCGCGGTGGGCAGCACCCGACCCTCCCCCTGCGAGGGGCTCCCCCATCTCCGCCCCCTGCCCGCTGCTGGCAAGGAGCGGTTGGGGGGCATTTATAGGAGTAACAACGCTCGTGATGTCAACCCGCGCCTAAAATAGAGAGGGATTGACTGCAAATCCACGGCTCGAGGGCTAAAGCCTTCCAATCCAGCCTCCGCCAGCGCCGCGCCGGTGTGAAGACACCCCCACCCCGCGCACACACACACAGACAGACACACACACACACACCCCGCGGCGAGGGGAGGGCGCCGCGGATCGCAGCCCAGGTGCCCGCTCCTCCTCCTTTTCCTCCTCTTCCTCCTCCTCCTCCTCTTGGCCGCAGGGCAGTGCTGGTCCCCGGGGCACGGCGAGCCCGCGGCGGGGCGGGGGAGCGGCGGGGAGCGGAGCTGCCGGATCCTCGCCCTGCGGAGCCCCCAAGGATTACAAGGAATTGCGTGCTCCTTCGCAGCCGCGAGCGAAGGTTATCCCAGAGAGCCAGCCTCCTCCTGCCCAAAATAACCCCTCGGACTCCCGAGAAGACAGGGGGGCTTTCGGGACCATGGCATCGACGGAAGGGTGAGGGCGACTGTGCGGGGAGGGAGGTAACGGGCGGGTGGAGGGTGGTCCGGCATTGTGCTTTGGATAAGTTTCCAGGCATCTGCTTCATTGTTAGTCCTCGTCATTCCCTAACGGAATAATTCAAGGAGCGAGAGGGAAAGAGACGGGGACTAACCCCGTTTAGGAGAGGGAGAAAAAGAGGGGAAAAAAAGAATTTCAAATATGAGCAACTGGAAAGGTTCTGTTTTTCCTCCCACCACTTCTTTATTTAACTCCTGGAGGGCAGATCAAGCTTATACCACCTGCCTGGAAGAAGAAGACAAGTGAATGGTTAACTCAGGTGGAGGCGGAAGCAGCCTCCCAGATATAACAATAATAATCAATAGTTCAGGAAGAACTGGGGAGCTGTTCCCCCTCCCGCCCCTTAAGCAGGCAAGAAACAAATCCAACTTCTCAAGGAGTTTTGCAATTTTGCCGTTTTGTGCCAAATGCATTACAGTGCTAGCAAGAGAACTGCTGTGAAGGGTGAAGGGTTATACAAGAGGCTTTAAGGAAAAGCAAACACAGTTCAAGCCCTGGTAGCGTCCCTGGGAAGGAAACCCTTATCCCTGCCCGTGACAAGGTCAGCCACTTGGTCGCTTTGATGGGGTTGGGGGCTTTTCTGGTTTACTGCGAGTAAGAAAGAGAAGGAAATATTTCTTTGATCTCTGGTTGCCCTCTTATAATACTCGCTAGTATCAGAGTGCGCTTGGTGTGAGCCTCCGCCTTATCCCTGGATGTTGTCAGGTTGTATCAGCATGATCTGCTCTGGATAGGACTCTCTGAGGGCAGAAGGAAGCTCTGTTTATGTTGCTTCTCTGTCTCTTGGGCTGAAAGACTTGCGGAGCTGATTTAAATAACCTGGCACGTGTCTGCGAGGGTGTGCGCGCAAGTGTCCCATTACCTGGGCTAAGGAAGGAGCTGGCTCTCTGCAGAGCGGCTGCAGAGCAGTTGGCTCGGCAGGAGTGGAAGGCTGTAAAGCGTAAGCTTTGGCTGCTAAGGAGAAGGGCAATGCCCCAGGTGTGGCAGCGGGCAGATCTGTGGGGCCCTTCAGGCTCTTCGCAGGGCTGGGGCAAGGGGAACCAACTTAACTGTTTGCTGCTGCTGCTTTGCCTTTGTGGGGAATTTCTGCTCCAAGGCTGTACACCTTTGTTTAGTAGCAGCAGTTTAATCTGCCCTGTAGCATTTCCTCTCACAACAAAATCACTGAACTAGGTACAGTTAACAGATACTGACAGCCACAAAGAAGAAGCTTGGAGATGGAGGAACCAGCCTACATCCATAGGGTTGCAGCTCACTCTTCTCTGTCCCTGTTGTATCCTTGGGCTACCACAATTCTCACAGCCCGCTGGTGCTCTGGTCACAGAAGGTGGCTGTAGATGTCTCTGCTTGTTTCAGATTGGTGGGGAAATGTGGCACCTGTTGTGCAGGGGTTTAATAAGAGGAGATGTGACAAGAGGTGGCTGTGTTTGTGGGATTGTCAGCTTTGGATGAAAGGAAGCTTTAAATGGTTATAGAAAGAGAGGTTGTTGTAAAAGAAGCAGGCTGAACAGGTGGGCTAAAAAAGAAAGGCTTCCACAGATGCACACCTTTCCTTTCCTTGATGCACAGAGGTAAATTGTCAGGGTAAGAAAAGAAGCAATAAGTTTAGGCTTTGCTTTCAAACTTGTTAGGAAACTTACGGAGTCTAAGACAAGCTAAAACTGTCTATTTGGTATGATTCAACTAGTGCTCAGCGATAGCTGAAGGAGGTGCAGAGAAGTTGAGTGGGAAGCTTTTCATTTGCCAGTCCCTTTTTGCCAGTGAAAACCTCTTCCAAAACTGAACTGTTATCTTTCCTTCCCCTCAGGTAAAATGCTGAGGATGGAGATAAGCTTCACACTCAATCCTAAAGGTCAGCAAACTCAGGCACTATATGGATCCTCAGGGAAAGTGATATTGACCAGACCTGTTCCAGAAGGGCTTTAAACCAGCACTGGCACAATGGAAAAGAGGTAGCAGAAAGAGCCCGCTGCTGCAAGCAGGGCAGTGTATCTCAGACACACACAGGTACATGGAGAAAGACCTGCTGGAGGTGGGAACACAGTGTTCGCACTCCAGGTTTATCTCTAGTGGCTGTTAGGATGTTCAGGGTTAAGTTCAGGGTTACTCCACATTAGTGGAGATCCAGAGTATCTAAAGGCTTTATCTTGTGATAGAACTATTCCAGCCACTTTTGCAGTGTGTTATTCCTCTTCTAACGGGGAGCTTACATAAAATCCCTAAAGTGGGGATGTTGGGATGTTGACAGGATACCTGGCAAAAAGCAAAAGGCCCGGGTGTGTGTACAGAGGGAGGCAAATCCATATGCCATGGTTAAGAAGCAGTGGTCACTTAGAGCCAGAATTTGCTAGGAAAGATTTCCTTGTCTGCACCTCTCCAGTGATTATTTATTTAAAAAAATTTCAGTGTCTTATTCAGTTAAGCTTATCCATGTATGGAAATTTGCTGCCCAAATCTCTCTGTTCCAAGAGGATGGTGGACAACAGGAAGCTTCGATTGGTTGATAATGAGAAATGTCCCCAACATGGCAAAATCAGACCTGTGTGTCCTCTGGGTCTACCTTGCAGTAGTTCCAGCTAGTGGGGCTTTGGCTTACTGTTGAATAGGCTGTATCTTGACTGTTAAGTATTCCTTTATCAAAATCCCTGGATACAGATCTCATTACCAAGATGGATTTTTGATTGTTAATGGGTGCTGGAAACAGAAAACAGCTGGTTTGAGGAGGAAGGACTAGAGCTGGGTATTGACACTGTTCAGGGTTGCTTGGTTTTATGTGCTCTGTTCAAAACGTCCTCTGCTGGCCATGACTGCAGGCACTGTGGTGCTGCTGGGAGAAGTGGCCCTGTGATCTATGCTAGCATTGCTTTTCCTGAGTCCTTGACGTGGTTCTAAGACACAGTGACATCAGTTCATAGTCACGGATTGTGGTGCTGGCGTAGTTCTCAGTATGTGGTAGGTTGAACCTATGGAGACTTACCATAGCGGAGCATTTTAACATTTCCTTTGCTTTTATGGGGTCTGAAAGGACCTAAAGGTTAAATGAGGTGGACTCTGATCCAATTTATGTCCATGCTTGCCTTCAGGCTTTGAGCTAAGTCCTGAACACCTTGCTTCACATGGTTTGTTATGGCTCTCATCTATCTTTAATGTCACTGCTTCAAAAGGGAAAGGATGAAACACCTTGCTACTGTTAAAAACCTACCAAACAACCCACTTTTGTATAACCTACAGATAGGTTTTAGATGTTAAATTGGAATGTGACTGTAACTCAGATATTAAAACCTTGAGTATTTAAATTATTTATGTGATTTTACCCGTTTGAGTGATGCTGATTGAGGAGCTCTAAAATTCTACAGGTGGTGTTTATGTTTTGTATACCTTTGAAGAGCGGGAATTTCAGGTGTGACGTTTGGGTCTGGGTCTGTTCCTTGAAGAATACAGCCACTAGGAGACACTATCACTGCATTTTTAGCAGTAAATTAAACAGGCAGAGCAGGTGTGCCTGAGCCAGGAGCTCAACCCTCTGCCTGCAGGTCAGCCTCGGAGAAGTCCCACCATGACTTTGGCCAGGTAGCCTTCTCCCAGTTCACAGGCATTATTAGGAAGCTACAGAGATTCCTGTTTTCATATTTGACTTTATTGGTGTCTCATTAATAAGAAACAAACAAACAATGCTGTGGTCCATTCCTCCTTTCCAGACTCGATCGTTCCTACATTCTGCAGGTACTCTCTATCTTCATCCCAAGTTTCATTGTCTCTGACACTGTAGATCATGGGTATGGTTTGTCTGTACTACCTGATCACCAAACAGTATGAGTTTTGTCCAGATCAGGGAGCCTATGATTTGATTTCTCTAAAATTAGACACAGCATGTGGTGGTTTTATACTGGCTGTAGAAAGATGATTATCAGTCCATTAAAGTTTATGCAGGAGGCACAAATAATACATACTTTACCTGGCATCCAGCCCTGTGGATGTGAAGTTGACCTGTCAACATTTCTTCAACAAAGCTGAACCTTACGAATTAATTTATTATACAGGATTAGTGTTTTAATCATGTGGCTGTGGCGGGTTTAGATCTTGGAGCAGGAGTCCTAAAGCCATTTGCCAAGCCTAAAGCTGCATTGTCAAAACAAAGGCTGGAAGGGAGATTGATAGCACGTATTATACGCCTAGCCCAGAGACAGCAGGACACACCTAGATGAATCAGAAAGGCTAGTTCAGTGTTTCATGGGAGGGTTCTGGCATCTACATAGGAGAGTGGGCTTTGAGGATCTGCCACAATATGTACAATGAGCACAGATTTCTTGTAATCTGAGTTCTTACTCTGTAATTTACTCACAAAATTCCTCTAAATAGAAATCTGATGAAATGTGCTGGTGCAAATGTTTAGATACTTCAGAGGATGAAACCCTCTGATCGCTGTTACTTTTATGCAGCACGGCCTCGGGATGGAGATGTTTTATCCTCTGCTCGCTCTTCCACATTTTGTGGGACAGATGGAGTGGATGTAGCCTATTAATTAGACATATCAGCTGGGGCTGTGACCTCATTTCACTGTTGTCCATTGCAAATCCCTCATTGATTTCAATAAAATAGAATTAGGCTCTACAGAAGATAATTTATGTTCCTTAAAATGCATCTGGTGACATAACAGTTCTCATAGCCCCAGACTTCAGTTCTTGGTCTTGAGCTGCACTTTCAAAAGGAAGTTGTCACCTAGACATTAACTTAATTTTTCTACATATCCAGATTCTTATGTTGTTGCACAAGGAATAAAATACTCCTTAGAAAGTCTGCAGGGGTTTGGTAATTCTGAACTTTCGGGAAAAAGCATATTGGATTAGAATCACAGGATGGTTTGTGCTGGAAGGGACCTTAGAGCTCATCCAGTTCCAACCCACTGCCATGGACAGGGCACCTTCCACCAGACCACGTTGCTCCAAACCCCATCCAACCTGGCCTTGAACACTGCCAGGGATGGGGCAGCCACAGCTTCTCTGGGCAACCTCTGCCAGGGCCTCAGCACCCTCACAGGGAAGAACTTCTGCCTCAGAGCTCACCTCAGTCTCCCCTCTGTCAGGTTAAAGCCATTCACCCTTGTCCTGTCACCACATGCCCTTGTCAAAAGCTCCTCTCCAGATTTTCTGTTGGCCCCTTTAGGTAATGGAAGCTGCTGTAAAGTCTCTCTGGAGTCTCCTCTTCTCTTTGTAACCTCCATCCTTTTCCTTGGAAGAGAGTTTATTTCTTCCCACCCTATCAAAGCATTATAAACAGTGAATGAACACCAATATAAAATCAGAGGAGAAACTACAGAGCCTATTAAGAGAAATTAGGAAACATATCATTGAGGGTTTTAACTGTGAAAATACAGTTATCCCCTTCTCTAATGCAGACTACAGCAACACTACTCCGAAGGTTGAAAGCTGGAGTGTCTGGCTCAGAATGGTCCTGATGAGAAACACATTATTCATTTTGTTTGCACACACCGGTTGTAGTAATTCTTTGACCACAGTGGCATTGTGGTGTCTCACAGCAATACTGTGGGTCTCTAATAAGCACTGTCATTTTAGTGAGGTCCTGCAGATCAGCCCACCAAAGTAATTGCCCCCATTTAGCACTCCAGCTGGCCAGCAGATGCATATGTAATGGTGCTTTTAATTATTACAGCATTCGTTTCTTTCTGTGTCCAGTTAATATACTTCATATATTCTAAATCTCTTTGTTGGCCAATGTTTTTCTCATGTTGCTGATATTTCTCTGCTCAGAATTATTAGCATTGTCTTGGCAATGCTGAATTTCCTTGGCTCACAGACCTCTGGCCTCCAATATGCCAGTTTCCTGGGACTTGTTTCTTCTTTTTTGTATGAGGTTTGGTGAAGTCTGTCTGAAACTAATTGAATTTTTTTTTAAGTCTGACCTTCCAGAGCAACTGCTGCTGGTAGACGAAGGCTGAAAGGGGATAGTGCTTCCTTAAAAAAATGCCTCATGCTTTCAAAAGTCTTGCTTTACTGGGAGATAAATCAGAGAATCACAGACTGGTTTAGTTTGAAAAGGACCTTAAGATCATCCAGTTCCAACCCCATACCATGGGCAGAGACGCCTTCCACTAGAGCATGTTGCCCAAAAGAAAGCACATATGTACACTATCCCCCATGGGTGTACATGCAGATGTGTATGTGCAAGAGCACTAAAGGCTCAGCATACAAAGCAGTACTGTACTAGCAAACTACTGCATGTAATTTTTCTCCTTCATCTTCCTGTTTCCCCTTGATCTACAGGCTTCCCTTCCCCAGCCCAATCTGTTGCAATACCTGCTATTTAGAGAAATTAATTGTATGAGATCTTGAAAACACTGACTAGATCTGTCAAATCCATCGTCTCGGTTATTGTCTATCTGCTAATGAAACCTCCTCTCTTGCCAAGTCAGTGCAATATTTCACACTCCTAGCCTCTGGCTTATTAGTTTAAAATGCTGTTTCCAGAGGCACGCAAGCAATAAAACTAAGTGTGCTTTTATATATTTAATCCTACTTCTATTTAATGTCAAAGCCTCTCAGTGTACATAGTTTTAAGACAATTTGCTATAACATAGTTCCTGGCACTTGGGTAAGAGAACAGACTAGGTTCAAAAGTGGTCGTATTTTCTAACTTTTATCCAGAACATATTTGATCCTATGTAGATAATTCCAAACTGGGGACCCTTACCAGGAAGAAAGCAACCAAGGCATAAAAGAATTAAGGCACACCCCAGCTAATTATAGGCATCTTTATAAGAATGGTATGAAATTCACACTAATGCAGTATTTCAGAGTCACTGACATGCCTGAGAAATCAAATTAGTTGAAGTGTTTTAAAGAAAAGAAGGCAGAGGGGGAATTAAAAATATGAGAAATATGTAATTTTTACTTCTAAAAAAATGCTTAGTTTCAGCCCAAACATTTTTATTTCAAGCCTATTTTATGACTGAAAAAAGGCCAATGAAAAAAGGAATACTAAAATGAAGTAGGTGCTCCAATACAAAGGAAAACACTTCACTGTGCATTCAGGACACATTTTGGTTGACTAAACCAATATTTGTCTTTTTTGTGTTTTGGTTTATTTGTTTGTTTGAAGTTTTGCTGACAAACTTAGAACATATCTTTCTTTAATGGGACAGCTACTGATCTGTTCCTCATCTTAAAAAAAACAAAACACCAATTTAAAAATTAGTATTTTTTTCCAGGCTGCTTTCAGCTCTGTAACCATTTTTACTATTCTCTCAACATGACTTAAACTCTGGGCTATTCCTGTAGCATTTAAATATAAACATAATCACAGAATCACAAATTGGTTTGGGTTGGAAGGGACCTTAAAACTCCTCCAGTTCCAGCCCCCTGCCATGGGTAGGGACACCTTACACTAGACCAGATTGCTCAAAGCCCTGTCCAGCTTGGCCTCAAACACTGCCAGAGATCGGGCAGCCAAAGCTTCTCTGGGCAACCTCCCTCACAGAGGATGAAGAACTTCTTCCTAAGATCTCATCTCAATCTCTCCTCTGTCATGTTAAAGCCTTTCCCCTTTCTCCTGTCATTCTCTATGTGAAGTATTTGCATAAGTTTAGGCACCATTTTAGTTCCATGAGGGTGTTGGAGCTAGATGATCTCGAAGGTTCCTTCCAACCCAAACCATTCTATATGTAACATGTAACTGGGAATATAAGAATGGACTAGAAGCTCTCCCAAGGTCATTTGCAACCTTAAATGTTCTGAGATTCTGTGTACCATAAATCCACAGTCTGTAGCTGTCCCAGTGCAGTGTCTTCCATCTCACTTCTTGGGTATGGCTGTGATGCTGTGCGTACCTGGCGCATCATTCCATACTACACAGTGTCCATGGTACTTATTTTTCATGAGATTGGCATCAGGCTATGTATTCCTATAATTGGCATCAGGCTATGTATTCCTATATAAGTCCACTTAACACTGGTAGTATGTGGAGAGCCTTAGATATGCTCATAGAGTACATTTCCTGGTGTAGCTGAACCAGTAAGTCATTCAGTGCATCTGCCTCAACACAGCTCTGCAATGTATTGTAGATAGTCTTCATCAGGAAGTTCACTCCAGAAGCTTGCTTGTTATTCAGACTAAACTGCTAATACAAGTTCATGCTCAGGTAAGTGATCTCCACTGGGCAGGTTCCTGGAAGATTCTTCTTGTCTCCTGGATACTCATGTGCACAGCAGCAGTGCAGCCACAAGCTGAGATGCTGCCTTGGCCTGCTGAGACTTTTGCTAGTGAACAGTATGTGGCCTGCTTGTCCTGAGGGTCACAGACAGGGCAAAGCATGGCTGGAGGTAAAACATAGTCTCCAGTCATACAGAATGTGGAGGCTTCTATTGCAAATTCATGCCAAATGTGCAGCTCTTGGCCCCATACAATGGTAGAAGTAGCATACTGAGTATGTATGTATGTACCCTTGACAGGCTGAGAGAGCTGGGGAGACCTTAGAGCAACTTCCAGTCCCTAAAGGGGCCAACAAGAAATCTGGAGCAGGGCTTTTGACAAAAAGCTGTTGTGACAGGACAAGGGGGAATGGCAAGAGGGGAGACTGGGATTAGACATTAGGCAGAAGTTCTTCCCTGTGAGGGTGCTGAGGCCCTGGCACAGGTTGCCCAGAGAAGCTGTGGCTGCCCCATCCCTGGCAGTGTTCAAGGCCAGGTTGGACGGGGCTTGGAGCAACCTGATCTAGTGGAAGGTGTCCCTGCCTGTGGCAGAGGTTTGGAACTGGATGAGCTTTAAGGTCCCTTCCAACCCAAACTAGGCTGTGATTCTGTAAATCTATGTACGTTTGTAGGACACTTCCTCTGAGGCAGAAAGCTGTCTCATTAATTGAGCACCTGGTTCTTATTTGTGTAAGAACCACTCTTGCTATAGCAACTAGTGAAAGATTGCCCTTAAAAGCACACACGTATCTAAACACATGTCATCCCCACACATGCACGCATATGGGATTTAATTAACACCTGGTTGCTATTTATATCACAGCGATCTAGGGCATGAAGTGAAAAACAGATCAGAATCCCCCATCGGACAGTTTAGGGGGACTAGGCATATGGCAACATCCCATTCTGGAAACTGCTAGGAAATACTATCCCTATTGATACAAAGAGTGCCACAGGAAGCTTCACAGTAGGCCAAGAGCATTAAAGACCTGTCTCACTGTAATGCCAAAGCATCTCAGTAGGAAGCCCCCCGCTGCTACCAGGATTAGCTGCTGCCTTCCTTGTTGCTTTCTTTCCTTAGACATACATCTTTCCCATTTGCAAGCGTATGTTCCCTGGTGGTGTGTTGGAGGGGGTTCTCAACAGCCATTTCTATGGGGAACCTGAAGCACCCCCTGAAAGGCATGGCACTGAGCTCATAGTTCAGGGCAGAATGGCCCCATCGCAGTCACCGCCTCCTCAAGCAAGTTGCTTGAGTGCTTGCTCTTGGAATGGGTTTGTGTCACATGGTGGCACCCTTGCAAACCGAATAAAGCCCAAACTCCAGCGGCAGCTTTCTCAGGGAGGTCTTCACCCTCACCCAGGAACCTGAATGTCTTTCAGATGCTGTTCCCCTGGTTCTATCTGGCGTGAAATAAGTGACTAGGTGGAAAGATTTACCAGGCAGTGGGAAACATATAATCCAAAAGGGTGTTGTGGTTGTGTAAGCCCCATGTTTTTAAGGTAACCTGGCAAAATCATAGTGCAGAGTAAAATCCCATTATGTTGGTTGGTATTTATCACACCTGGCTATTTTTGCCATTAAGGACACTTTTTTTCCCTTGGTCATATTTAGCACTGGGATGTTACTATCAGTAACAGTTACAAAACACAGAGCAAGAATATATGTGGCTAAATTCAGACTGAAGGAATCCCGTTTGGCCACTTGGATTCTCGCCAGGTTCCTGACTTAGACAGGGATATTGTGTTACCCAGGGCTCTTAAATAGTTCTGCTGTTTTGCCTTCCCACAACCAGATAGGCTGTTGGGTGTAGGTACCTCCGTTTTGCATTTGTGCGTGCTTTAGAAGCCTCCGCAGCTCTCTGCATTCTCTCAAGGATGAATAGCGAGATCTGCTTGAGATCTCGCTATTCATCATTGTGCTGGCAGTGTCCAAAAGCCTGGGCTGGAGATCAGAGCCCAGCTGTACATTAGGTGTTACATACATTCAGAGTGGACAGACAGACGGTCATCTGCTTTGGTCTTACTGCTACAACTTCTGCATTTCTCTAGCTAACAAAAAAGACACCACTGGTTGTTATGGCCTCCATGCAAGAGCAAGAGTAAGGTGGAGTCCAAAACCAACTCGATTTGTAGGTTTCATTTATTCACTAACCTACAGAGAAACACTTCTAATTCAACATAGCAATGGCATTAGTTGTTCTGGGTGTATTATCCAAATCAGGAGAAGAGAATGCATTTTCCTGTCTTGAGGGAATAGTAACAATCTAGTTACAGAATGGTTCATATACCCATATCTTCATTCCTGTTTGTTTTGAACACTGGGCTGCCCCCAAAATATCCTGTGGAGCATACATGTGTAGCCCTTAACAATAAAATAATGAAAAATAATAATATTTCACCAGTGGAGTTGAAATCACTCAATCTAGATTTGCCATTTGCTTTGATAAGTACAAGTAATTTTCCACTGTGTGTCATGCTCTTCAACCTGCACATGAAACTGTTTCATTGCTTAGACTCCTGAACAAATTCATATCAGACAGTGTGCGATTGATATAATTGACTTGAAAAAGTGTTAAGTGACAGTTTAATTCTACTGGGTGGTTACATCTCATAATATTTTCTTTTCAGGCTCCCCATTATTGTGATACCTCATCATTATTGTGATACCTCAATGAGCATAGCAGCCATCGTATCCCTTTTCTTTGTACAAATACAGGAGGATCTCAGGTCACTAGGCTGCTCCTGACAGCCACTGAGGTGGTGGTGGTAAGAAAGGGCTAGAGCTCTCACCTTAAAGCTGCTGGCCCTACATATGCAGAAGCACTGAAAGGCATCACTATCAGATGGTCAGAGCTGATAAGAGAAACCTGCCAGAATGGGACATGGGTTGGAGGTACACATTGAATGGCAGCTGAAGAAACAGTGGTTGGTGCCTGGAGGTCAGACTTGGCCTCAAGACTGAGGACTGGAAATGGGGGACAAATGAGTTACTGTCTTGTACCTGTGTGTTAATGCATCTTATTACACTGGATTATAAGGTGACCATACATCATAGAATCACAGACTGGTTTGGGTTGGAAGAGACCTTAAAGCTCATCCAGTTCCAAACTGCTGCCGCAGGCAGGGATACCTTCCACTAGGCCAGGTTGCTCCAAGCCCTGTCCAACCTGGCCTTGAACACTTCCAGGGATGGGGCAGCCACAGCTTCTCTGGGCACTCTGTGCCAGCGCCTCACCACCCTCACAGGGAAGAACTTCTGCCTAAGTTCTCTTCTCAGTCTCCCCTCTGTCAGGTTAAAGCCATTGCCCCTTGCCCTGTCACTACAGGCCCTGGTCAAAAGCTCCTCCCCAGATTTGTTTTTGGCCCCTTTTAATCACCGGGAGCTGCTCTAAGGTCTCCCTGGAGCCTTCTCCAGGCTGAACCAGCCCAGCTCTCTCAGCCATAACTTAGACATGTTTGGTGTTTTTTATCTCTGTTCATTCATCCACATACATAGTGGGAATTTCCTACACTTGTTTCATGCCTATATGGACAGAGATTGTACTGAAACCCATGTGTGCTCTGCACTCCTTGATGGTCCCTGCAAGTGCTGTCTTGTGTGAGTGTGTATTCATGTTGACCATGAGTACAAACACATTCATGTTGACCATGAGTACAAACACATTCATGTTGACACCAGTATTCACGTGCAGTGTCCCACAAGTTTGTCAATACGTTCTAGCATGCCTTAGATCTGAAAATTTTTTACTCTCAGTTTTCTCAACAGATCAAATAGTGGCCCCCTGCCAAAAACTGAACTAGGATGTAACAGTTCTGGCTACCTGCTCTGTTCTGTTCACACTAAAAGCCTCTGTATCATATTTTTCCCTCAGACTATTGGCAATTGTTTGCCACCTGAACTAGAATCAGGCTTGGTAACTGCTAGAACTAATTCATGATGCAGACGTCAGGGTTTTATTGAAAAGGAAGTGAGGAAAAAAGAGCGCTATAGGATTTTCACAGTGCTACCCAAATACTACTTTTAATAAGTGAAAAGTAGGTATTCTGCCCATTTGCTATTTTTTAAATCTTTACTCATTCCAAGAATGAATAAAAGTTAATCACAAAGGAATGTGAGGAAGTTGTTGCACATTTAATTGCTGCCCTACTGGCCAACTGTGCGTAGTTTGTTTTGGTTTGCCAGTACAAACTGCTGTGCTAACTTCTCATCAGTTAGAGGAAAATCTCATTCTGGGTTTACTCTTCCTTCAGTGAGGCTATTGCTCATGTGGCTGGCAAGAAGAAATCAGTGTCAGTGGAATATGCTGTACTTCTGCTGAAGGCCAGACTGTGATAGAATACATGATAGATGTCGTGTAAATTCCAAAGCTGTGCTGGGTTACCTGCTTATCTGAAAGTCTTTCTTCAGAAGTCCTCCAGAGCTACTCACAGACATGCTGGTGCTTCCTGTGGAAATGCATGGAGTTGCTACTGGGAAGCAAGCTCTTTGCTTAGTTTTTTGTAGCTGTGCAGCTACTCTGCACTAATTCCTTATGCAGTTAGCCAAAGCAAAAGTGAAGTAGCTGACTGCACCTTAAAGGTGTAGGATAGCCAACATGGTACCTTTGCCTGTGCTGCCTTAGATTCCTGGTGCGAACGAGCCTCAGCGTTGCAAAGGGATTGTCATCCTCAAAAAAAAAATCACATCTTCTTTCAATCCACTGTGAGTTTCAGGAGCTTCGTTTTCTTTAGATGGGTTCTGAACGTGATAGCCCAGCTAAGGCCAGAAGATGGGGTCAAAGAATTGGTTTTGACTCTGCTCCTGACTACCAGCTAGCACTATGTGAGCCACTGGGCAGGTTGGAGCCTGGCTGCTAATAATACCACTGGATTTTATGTACAACATGAATTTGACTCATACTTGCTTGTCTTAGAAATACAATGCAGCTGTGTCAGAACAGGCCTTTGCTTGCTGAAACCTTTGCCTTGTTCCCTTGTGCTGTGGGAGTAAAAGAAGCAGAACACTCATGCAAACAAACAGCGTGCGATTGCTTGTGGCTTTTTGGAAAAAAGCCTGACAGGTAATGCTCAGAAAAACTTATGTGATATGCAGAAATGGGGGTAAAGAGCTAACATTCCCAGTTCTGTCTTCACAGGGCATTTGTTAACAGTAAATTCTGCCATACAGTAATATATAACCATAAGGACACAACCAGACTGTATGGGAGGCTGTAATTAGCACTAAAAACACATGACCCGACAAAACCAAAGCAAACGAAGTAGCTGCTTCCTTAATGAGGCTGTAAGGAAAGCACTTACAGATGGCAAGTGGACTTTCTTTTTTAATGAATTACCATAAATAGGCTAATGAAGCTGTGTTTAGGGATGTACTGACAACACCATTTCCAACTTGGAGTTGTGGAGTGACTTTTTTCCTGTCTTAGAAAAATACAAACCTGAAATTCAATTCTGCTAGCAGATGGACAGCAAAGACTCACTGTATAAAAAAACCAGAATTCATAATACTCAGATTTGCTTTATAATGCACAATAGGATGTATTTTTAAAACTACATCTGATTTCCTTTGGGTGTGCCCCAAAGCAGAAAGGAAAGGAAATGGTGGTTCATATCATTCAAACCCAGCGAAACACCAATTTTTTAAGAAGCAAAGAAAGATCAATCTCTACCCCTTCCCATTTGCTTAATGCTGCTGTATCTGGATTTCCTAGGATCATAGAACCGTTTGGGTTGGAAGGGACCTTAATGCTCATCCACTTCCAACCCCCTGCCGTGGGCAGGGACACCTTTCATAGAATCATAGAATAGTTAGGGTTGGAAAGGACCTTAAGATCTAGACCAGGTTGCTCCAACCCCATCCAACCTGGCCTTGAACATTGCCAGAGATGGGGCAGCCACAGCTTCTCCTGGCAACCTGTGCCAGTGCCTCACCACCCTCACAGAGAAGAACTTCCTGATTACCTCAGTTGCCCCTCTGTCAACATAAACCCATTCCCCCTTGTCCTGTTGCTACTTGCCCTTATGAAAAAAACTTTTTGAAGTATCCTGTAGGCCCTTTAGGCACTGGAAGGCTGATATAAGGGTACTGTAAGGCTATTATAGGGAGTAACATAGAGTAACATGCTGGTAAAACTTAAACTGGGACAGGTGGAATGCTTGAGGTACAGACAGAGCTAGGCTTGGTTAGAAATGGACTTTGAAAGCTGTACGTTTTGTAGTGCTTCCTCATACTGTTTGAAGGTGCAGATCTTCCAAACCCTTGCTGTGCTGGGGTCGTTCCACCTGTACTCTGAATTCATCTTTTATGAATGATGCTAAATGAGCTGCCCGGTAGAATAGATTTCAGTGGGTCTTTGTCCATGGGTAGTCAGGTCTCAGTGCTGTTTCAGCACAATCTTCCCAAGAAGCCTTCAAGTATCTGGTCTACGTATGTTTGAAAAATCTCAGACTGTCTGTTGCAGGGAGTGAATCCCATCCCAACAGTCTGTTTGTCCTTTGGCTTCTCCTTGCTGTGTCTACCACAAGTAATGTTTTTGTGGTTTGTGGGAGGGCTCCCTAGGAGCTGAAATCACTCATTTATCATGTATCACAGAACTGCCATTAGTGGTTGTGCGTTTCGGTCACGGCCAAGCCAGGCTGGGCTTGGTCCAGGGATGAACCCAGCTCCCCTCCCTTAGGCATCCAGTTCCACTCACTTGCAACACCAACAGCCCCCATAAAACTCACTCTGCCTCTCCCAGAATAAAAGTCCTCAGGATATTACACCTTGCTGTTGCTACAGCCATTACAGAGGAGTAGCCCTACTATAGGGAAGCAAAACTGACTGCATGTGTGCAACACATGCAGTACTAAATTGTATGTTGTTAATGATTACATCGAGCTGGTAAAAATGGCTTATAGTTACAAGACTCTCCTGGAATCATGGGCAGCACCACAAAGCATCCTGTGCATTCATCAGTGCTCTTCCTAACATATTTTCATGCTCTAGGGAGCTGTGCAAAAACGGGAAACAGACTTTTATGGCCAAAGGACACCAACTTGATCTGTTCTCATGCCATGCTGAGGGAGGTTGTATGTGTGTGTGTGTATGCCCCCATGCAACTGGTGCTCCATTAGGAGAAATAGATCCTAGATTAAACATTAGGAAATTCTTCCCTGTGAGGGTGCTGAGGCTCTGGCAGAGGTTGCCCAGAGAAGCTGTGGCTGCCCCATCCCTGGCAGTGTTCAAGGCCAGGTTGGATGGGGCTTGGAGCAACCTGGTCTAGTGGAAGGTGTCTCTGCCCGTGGCAGGGGTTTGGAACTGGATGAGCCTTAAGGTCCCTTCCAACCTAAACCATTCTGTGATTCCATGATTCTATTGTTCTATTATAATATGAACATGAAACCCAGCAACTATTTTCCAGGAAGTGCAGTGAGAAAAAAAATGGGAACTAAGCGTATTTATTGTTACTTCCCCTCAGCCAGGGGACCTCAGAGACAGTGAGATTTATTTTCTGTTCACTGGTCATCACCCTGCTGACTTCAGCCCAGTTCTGTCAGTTTACATCAGCAGGGAGGTGACCTTCTGCTCATCGGAAATTTATACAGACACCCATCATTCAGTCAGTTGTAGACTGTGTGTTTGATGGGGCAACTTCAGCTCTAGCGTATACACATCCACCCTTTATCATGACATGCACTGCTCATGTTCAAAGCAGCCTAAATCCATTTTTATGAATAGAGAGCTCAGACATTACTATGGCAACCTAAAGCCAGGAGTAAATTATTAATAGTGTTCAGCAGCAGAAGATGTTAAATCCTGTGCCGATGGCTGTGACTGTGGTGGTATGTGTTTTATTGAGAAAATAGCACAAGACTTTTGTAGCACTGTTATTTCAAAGTACATTATGTGAGCTATGCAATCTTTATTCTTTTCTTTGTATTTTTTCTTGGAGCTTTGTCATCTACTCTCAAGCTTTAAGCAATTTCTCTGGTAACAGACAGGCACAATGGGTTACGTTTAAAAGGGAATCTCTTTCTCCATGCTTCAAAATTTCAATGCAAAACTCACTTGTTTTAATTTTTGTAAAGAAAATGACATCTCCTGACATTTCATGAGTTACTATTTTGAATTAGAATTTAAATTTAAATTGGAATAATTATAAAAACCAAAATTTAGAGGGAAAATGTGTCTTATACCTCTTTGTTTTTAATACAGCTTTTCTATGCAGGAATAGCATGGTTGTAAGAGTACTGCAGAAGATTTTAAGGGTTTTTCAATACTTTCAGTAATCCACAAGCTTTTTTCTGACCATGCATATGTAAAGTAGGGCTGTAGTATTCTAACTTTTAAGGAAATGGAAGCTAAATTGATGAGCTCTGAAGTTCTGGTTTTGCACTGTTTGTTAAGAATGTTTGTGATGGATTTTCCTTGCTCAGATCTGCTTCCACAGCATATTTCAAACATTTTATTTTATTTCATCAAATTTTCTGGAAAATCTTTTTAGGGCTTAATATGAAAAGCATCATGGGGATAAGAGGGCATGAAATGAAACATGTCATTGAGAGCAGAATTTTTTCCATCTATAATGCTAAGGTCAGTGCTTTTTGTTGTTGGACTTTACATTACAGCTTTAAAACTACTTAAAGATGAGATCTTGCTTATCAGTTTTCTCATGTATGTATAATCACTTGTCTGTGGTTATTCAGATTGTCTTTATTGTTAGTCTCTTCTCCTTAAGGGTTTTGATTGATGATTCCAGATAAAAATTACTTTTCTGGTGATGTTGAGTATTTGTTACAAAAATGCTAGGAAGTCTTTAAAATGCAGTTTAAGAAACACATAGGTATTAGCCTCCACGCTGAATGTGTTCTAGGAAAATACACGAGTTTAACAGATGTGCCAAGGAGGAAATTTGGAAGATGCAGTTATGCCTAAAAATACTGAAGATGTGATCCTAAAATTGTTCGTTGAAACATCAAGATAATTGAGTAAATATCAATCACGTCATATTTTTTTCCACCTAAGACTCATACGCTCCCCAAATAGTCTGTACTAGGCAGGTAAATTTTCATGTTAGGTTTGAATGGGTTGTATGTAGGTCTTTGCCTAGGGTGCTGCTTCCTTCCCAAATAGGCAGCTGATGAGGGCCCTACATGCCCTTGTAAAAAGTCCCTTCCAGATTTCTTAACTTTATTTCCTATGTCATTGTAGATTTCTTTTCTGCATCTTTCCTATGTCACTGTAGGGTGGTAATTATTGTTGCAATCTTTGTTCATGCCCATTTTTCCTCTCTTCCACTTCCAGCTAGGCTTTGATACGCAGGAATGAGACCAAAGACTGGTTTTGTGCACAGGGTTTGGAATATAAAACTAGTGGCTTAGGACAGATATTATAACCTCATCAGCCAAACAGCAAGAGCTGTATCTGCCTGGCTGTCTGTCATAGGCCCTTTATGAGTCCTTTGTTAAAAAAGCTAAAAACAAGGAAATCAGAGCTGTAAATTTCCTTTGGAAAAAAGCTAAACCCCGGAAATCACTTTGCGGAGACACCTGGCAAGTGACATTGATCATTTCTAGGAAAAACAATAAAATGAAGAGCAGGCAGCTTTTTCTTTGCCAACTGTTTAAGCCAGATCATGCTTCAGTGCAGCTTTATAGAGGTAAATATGTGATCCCATTTCAGAGGAAATGGGAGACCTCAGCAATGCAGTGAAGATGAGAGCAGACCAGGCCAAGCAGCTGACCTCAGATGAGTGGCAGCACAGCAGGCATCTTGGAGAGACTCAGAGTTCAAAGTGCAGACTCTTGCTTTCTGACAGGTTTTTGTTAGAAGTAGTTTTTCTGTGCTAGGCTGCTGGAATTCAAGGCAGGAGCAGAGCTGGCCTTTACTGTTACTGCCATGGAAAGGAGAAACGGAGATTTTAGTGGAAGTTTTAAATTGCCTGTGCTTGTCTGAGGACATTCTTCTGCTGAGCCCCTGAACTAGGATGTATGTCGTGCTTGAGGTTGAGACAAGCATATGTACCAGCAAGAAAAGGAAGAAAATTAATTTGCTTGGTCCTCATGAGATATAATTGTGGATATTCAGATGGAAAAGAGCATAGGAAAATAGAGCTTGAATTTACTGAAAAAAAGAAAAAAAAACCCAAACAAAAAAAAAAACCAAAAAAAAACCACCAAACAAAAAAAAAAAAAAACAAAAAAAAAAAAAAAAACCAACAAAAAACCCCCAAACAAAAAAAAAAAAAAAAAAAAAAAAACCCAAAAAAAAAAAAAAACCAACAAAAAACCCCCAAACAAAAAAAAAAAAAAAAAAAAAAAAACCCAAAAAAAAAAAAAAACCAACAAAAAACCCCCAAACAAACAAAAAAAAAAACCAACAAAAAAACCCGAACCCAAATGTGCACAAGGAATCTGGAGAGGGACTTTGTACAAAGGAATGTAGTGACAGGACAAGGGGGAATGGCTTTAACCTGACAGAGGGGAGACTGAGATAAGATCTGAGGAAGAAGTTCTTCCTTATGAGGGTGCTGAGGCGCTGGCACAGGGTGCCCAGAGAAGCTGTGGCTGCCCCTTCCCTGGCAGTGTTCAAGGCCAGGTTGGACGGGGCTTGAAGCAACCTGATCTAGTGGAAGGTGTCTCTGCCCGTGGCAGGGGTTTGGAACTGGATGAGCTTTAAGGTCCCTTCCAACTCAAACCATCCTGTGATTCTATGATTCTATTTATGTGTTCATGACAAGATTCATTAGACAGTTTGGGAGATTCTCAGGGGAAATAGTGGAAGACAAACTCATTAAAACTTTAATTAGCAGGCTGGACAAATCACTCTAATATATCACAAGGCACACCACCTGAATTGTCTAGGAAGTACCCAGGTGACCCACTAGATACCTGGTTTAGATATTTATTTGAGAGGAGAAAGGTCCAAAGGCACTAATGGAATGCTTCTTTATCACTGCAGCATCTGCACTACAGTCCAAAAGCTGCCTTTTAGCAGGACAGAAAATATTCCTTCCCTATGTAGTGTGCAGTCTGTGGTAGGAAATGATCTATATACTTATGCCAAGGAGTGATCCTGATACATAATCTACAGAAAACTAGACAGCAGGGAGGAAGAGATGTGCCTGTGGGGAATGTGCAGGGCCATAGCATTAGCAGTGGGGTTGTCTTAGCAGATATTTTAGTTATTGAGTAAATCCAGAGAGAACCGTGATTCGGGAACATTGAAGGCAACTCCCTCTGGCTTGTGGCTGAAAAAGGAAACATTACAATTCGGATGGCAAAAAGCAAAGAAAATAAGAAGAAAAAGTAAAGGAAAAGAAAGAAGGGAAAGAAAAAAAAAAATCAGTAAATGTTCATAAAAACCCACAAGGCTTGGGGATCATACGTATTGCTTGCCTGCTCTGTGATTACCATTCTGCCTCCAAGGCAAAATGCTACAGTTCGTCTCAGTCATGAGAGTTAGTAAAATCTCATTAAAGACATTTACTTGCACTTCTGAGGCATTCCATTGCCCAAAATTCAATAAATATCTCAAGCTGAATGGTGCATCTAGGTGTCATTTCACCAAATACGTGAATTATTTGTTCTTGCACCTTCTTAGTTCCCTCTGCGAAATGGAGAGGAAAGGAGGATTACTTAAGCATGGGGCAGAAGAGTTCAAGCCTGGTTTTGCAATGCCTGCTCTCATAAGCAGTCGCTGTGAAGTTACTTGGAAGAATAAAGGCTGCATTCTTCCTGTCTGCAGAGCACATCAGGAAGCTAAAGCCAAGGGGTTTTTTTTTCCTTACTGAAGAAAATCAGACTAAAGCCTGTGCCTGAGATGTGGTGAAATGGGAAGGTGCTTGCCAGAGCTCCCCATTTTCCACGTGGCCACGACTCCAGCACAGATTAGGAAAATATCCAGCTGGGAGTAATCCAAGCTCTAGGCTGTCACTTCAGAGCAGATGGGGTCAGCTATTTGTCCTCCTCACAACTCTTATGTGTGTGGAATGGCCTTTCCTGTTCCTGTATGCTCACTGTGCACATGTGTGGATTTCTGACTCTGTAGCATTCCTCCCAGTGGAGAAATCCCTCAGGATTATTGTATGATGGCCAAGCGCCCTTTGCCTTTATGCTACCTGCAATAATCATACCACTGTGATTCCCTGTACAAGGAAAGAGAACACTCAGGATTCGCAGCTGCAAGGCTGTGAACAGAAAAGGCTGTCTGTCTGGCTCCCTCTTTCTTTGTCTCATAGGTTCAGGCTGTGGAATTACCAAGCACAGGCTTCAAAGACTCTTGATCGTTTTGGGGCTGCTTTTGCTATGGATTAAAATTTAATAGTAACCTATACCTCAGGTCAAGTTGGACAGGGCTTGGAGCAGCCTGGTCATATGGAAGGTGTCCCCCCTGTGGCAGGAGGTTGGAACTGGATGAGCTTTAGGGTCCCTTCCAACCCAAACCGTTCTGTGACTCTATGAAAAATGCGCTGTTCTGTAAATTGAAATACGTTTCTCCCTCATCCCTTCCTTTTTATTTCAACATCGTAATCAGAGAGTCTAAGATAAAAGCAAGCCAATCTGAGCAAGCAAATCTAATGCGTGGTTTCCTCTCCCTTTGAGATGCGCTGAATTTCAGGCAGAGCAGACAAATTCATGTGTGGTAGAGCTGCTAAAAAGACCATGGGAAGAAACACAATGTCTGTGGCTCTCCCACCTATTCCCGGCTACCCTTGGATTCAAGAGAAGCATTGCAAGCCTTCTGGCTCGGTTCTGTGCCTTCCGTACCCTCATGTAAGGATAGATATAAAAGAGGATTAATTGGAAAAGCTTTTGGTGTCTTCTCATAGCGCACCACCAGCCTAAGCCAAGATTTGTCAAGAGGTCAGCCTAGTCGGTGGTGCAGGGAAGATTAGTCAGGCTTTAAAATAAAACTCTTTGGAAAAAAAGTTCACTAAAAATAAACTGTCATGCCTTTAGCCATGAATAGGTGCAAGACCTACAAATAGACACCAGGGCTTAGAACGGCATGGAATCAAAAGGCAGGAATGGATAAGCACCTGTTTTGTTTTGAGATGTGTGAAATATGAATTTTAGTACTAGAGGGGGTGTGGTGGTGCCCTGTGTTTCTGAAGGAAACAGAAATTCTGTGTTATCTTTGATGGTTAAATGGCATCATGTTATTAAACAAGCGTACACGCAGACTTGTCAGTGGGAATCTTCCCACTAATGAGTATCACTGAAATCCTTGGTGTCTAAAAATGCCTTGGTATTTGGAAAATCGATTTAGCATGTAAAACCTGGTTCACAGAGAGCAGCGCGACTCCTCTGCCCAGCACTAACTGGAAAACCACGTTCACTGGCTGAGGGAGGCTGCTCATTAGTGAGAGGTTAAATGCAATCAAGCAACCACGTCTTCATTCTTCAGTGACAGATGTCTTCACTGTGAAACTCTTCCCTGTGAGGGTGGTGAGGCACTGGCACAGGTTGCCCAGAGGCTGCCCCTTCCCTGACAGTGTTCAAGGCCAGGTTGGATGGGGCTTGGAGCAATCTGGTCTAGTGGAAGGTGTCCCTGCCCATGGTAGAGGGTTAGAACTAGATGAGCTTTAAGGTCCCTTCCAACCCAAACCAGTCTGGGATTCTTTGATTCTAATATCAGGAAGACATCTTTGGCAATGAGCCTCATTTTGCCATATTATAGTGTTTATGTGTCTGGCACTTTAGGCTAAATACAGTGACAGTATGTCCTTTACACTTTAGTGCAAAATGTTCTCAAAATCACAGACTGTCTTCCAGATATAGAAAAAGGAAAAGCGAAGAATTTTGGAAGCTGGAATCAATCATACTGCAGTGTTCATCTGAGAGAATATTGTCATTAGAAGAGGAATGGCAGTGCTCTCTATCTTATTTTTCCACATTTGCTTTCTTTTATTTGTTTTTCTACATTGTATTACTGGCTGCATTTTGAGTTGAGTCTTGGGTTGAAACCTGATGATTCTCATTGGGAATAAGTGCAACAGATCAATATAAGCTTGTTACAGATTTAGGTGGCATAGTTGCTTTTCTAGTAATTCATTTAATTGTTGTTATTATGCTTAGCCACAAATGGGGTATAATTTGTTAGGCTATCTTAGCTTCCTCTTTGTTTAACCTCTCTAAAAACACCATTTGGGAAGTGTAATTAGAAGAAAATAAGAGTTTAGGACATTGTCTTGATTAAAGCACCCTGTGTTGTGATAAAATTTGTCCTAGAATCTGGCAATAAAAGCACAACAGTGTATTAAGTCAGCAGTAAAGCATGAGAGAAAAATGTTTAGATGGTTTTCCATTGGCAGTTAAGTAAACTAATTGAGCAGATGGCAAAATGTTGGTCAGTTTAGTTTTATGCAGTTGTAACTTTCTTTATTATTATCATTGTAACACAGCTCCTGGGAACCATTTCTGATTTGCATTGCAGTCACTGGGATCTAACATTCTGAAACAGGAAACACAGGATGGGTTGTTATGAAATAAAGTTACTAAGAAATACAGTAAGATTTGCAGTAGCTTCTCTGTGTAGTATACAGGACCCTGCTTGGTAAGACAGCACCTAGAGTAGCTTACATCTACACAGGCAGTTATACAAAGTAAGGGCGTATTGACATCGCACACTCGCTTACCTTGCATGGCTTTCCCATGTTGATGATCTTTGAGATATGAGGAATGTGAGTCCTAATTTTAACTTTGTAAAATAAATGCTGCCTAGAAGTGATGTTAATGTCAAGGGAGTAAGTTGAGCCAGAAGAAGGTTGTGAAACAAGGAAACATTACTAAGAAACATCAGAAATCCTCAGCAGCACATAGTGATGTCTTAGCATTTTCCATACAGGCCTTTACAATCTGCTTTTCTTCCCAAAGTAAAAGGTGGGTAACATAAAGAGATTTCAATGCGAGTTTGCAGGGCTCATATCTATGACTGAAATGGGCAAGATGCACTACAAACTGATTTGGTCTCTGGAAGACTCACAGGAGGAAGGGGAGGGTAAACAACTGAACACATTGGCTTTTAGTTTATATGTCTAGAATCGTTCAGGGATGCTATTCAAGGACCTTGAATGCAGTAATGGTCAGTGTTTGCTTTCATTGGAAGCCAGTCTGCAGAGAGCTCTGGACTCCGAAACAGGTACCTTGGCTATTACCACCAGCCCAAGATAAACACTGTGCTGCTGAGCTGTGAGGCTTTCTCCTGGGCCTCTGTTCTGAGGCAGTTATTTGTGTGATTTCCAGGCACAGGAGATTGGCTATGAGATTAAAGTGGCAGAAGCCTTGATGTATGCTTTCCCCTCTGCTGGCCTCCTCTGCCTGGGAGCAGCTTCCCCTGCACCTTTTCAATCAGATTTCCTTATTGAAGCTGAAATAAACCGGCAGTAAACCCACTGTATTTCTGTAGTGGTCTTCAAACATATTTTTGCATTTTAACAAGGCTTTTGTAGGCAGCATTACATTCACTCTGCTGGCAGGTGAAGAGAGGCATGGAGAATTTTGGCAGATCACCAAAGTAACAGTGAACCCATGACAGAGCCATGGACAAATCTAAAAGAATTATAACTCCAAAACATGCTAGTGAACAAATTCGTCATTAACTACATTGTCTCCACTAGTGTCAATAAAGCTGAGATGGTTTATTCTACTCCTAAGTTTTCCCTTGCATGTGCCAAATTGTTCTAATGGTTGCCATCATATTTCATAGCCTGATTCAAATTCACAGTAGAAGAAAAACACTGATAAAGGAACTGGAGTGTGTATCATTGTCTTTCAGCAGCCGTCTTGTCTCCTAAAAAGCATTTGGTGATGGCTGCAATGAGCTGTCTAGAGTTAAGCCTTTGAAATAGTTGCCAGGTATCATAAAATTCCTGCTTATGTTTCTGGTCCTGGATCATTCTGTCAGATCTGATGCACCTCACCTTTCTGGCTGGTTGACTTTTTTTTTCCAGCATTCATCAGTTGTGGGGTTTTTGGTTGTCTTTTTTTTTTCTTCTTGGCCTGATTTTTAAATGCTAGGCCTATGGGCAAAGCTTCCACTAACCTTCAAGGAAAAAGGGTATGATCAGGAATGTGTTTTCCTATAGCCATTGTAGTTCTGCCTATAAAATATGGCCATGTAGGACATGGAACTTAGATTTTTCTTGGAGTGATTGTTTTAATGTTCCTTTCAAACTGACAACTATACCTATTTCTAATAATTAGGGTTTTTGGTTTTTTTGGTTTGTTTTTTTTTTTTTTTTTTTTTTTTTT